>NDXB01000300.1:2053-15094 GCA_002631895.1 Agapornis roseicollis
CCCCCGAATGGAATACAATGATGTAAAAGAAATGGGAAAATACCTTCCTGCAAAAGCTGACAAAAATACTCTAAAAACTATACAAGTCTGTACAGGGTGAAAATGTAAGTTATAATCATGTTCCTGGGAAACTGACCATTTCAAATAGCCATGAACAAGCAAAAAATGCCACTTACAATATCCAACACAGGTAGTAGCTAATAATGATTCTTCTGCTAAATTGATTTGAAAAAATGTGGCTATTCTTTCTGGTCTGCTAGTTTCACACCGATACGACCTCTTGATAGCAGCATGTAACTTCAAAGATAGAAGAGGTAATCAGTTGTTCTTTCTCCTTTTTTTTTGGTTGATTTGTATCTTACAGATTTGGTAGATCAGATGAAATCTAGAAGCTCAGCAGGAAAAGGGTCATTTTTTGACATGCCATGCTGGGATTTAAGAAAGCATGGGTGTAGATATGAAATACGCAGCATGAAAAAGATCCTTTGCTGTTGACATTTATGTAAAAGTAGTATTTTTGTGTAATATGATCATGCCACTGAAACACAGACTTAATTTTACAACATACGCCATGACTACACTAGCCAAAACATAGCCCTTTTTTTGTCAAAACTGATACTTTTATGCAGATGTATAATTTTTGAGCAACTTCCTTTGGGAAGGGCTTTTTCAGACTCATCGTGTGATACATGGTCAAAACCAGAATTTCCAGGAAATGTGTGAGAGTTTCCAAGTCCTCAGATTAGGTTTGTAAAGGTGCTCCCACATTTTCAGTGATTATCCTCTCTTGGATCATGCGTATTGTGGGACAACACAAAGGGGAATCTCTCTCTTCCCTCCCCTTCCCAGTGTTTGAAACATAATTTGTTATTTTCTTCACTGAAAAACTGTTTCCCCTGTCTACCTAGTTACTGAAAAAGAAATGCCAAAGAAAGGGAACAGCTGTACTTCTCAAGAGTCTCATTTTCTACTACCAGAAAACAAAGTACCTTTTTTACCATCTTGAGGGAAGATACAGTGTCCTTTCTTCTTCTTTTCCTTTTTTCCCTTTTCCTCTGTTTCCTTCTCTTCAGTTCCTGATATTTCTAACTGTTTGTTGCTTCTGGGTATTTCAGAGCACATCACTGGCAAAGCCTTCAGCATCCTCAGTGTGAGAATTTTCACTTCTGTATTCACATTTCTGTATTCTCTACTGTGTTGCTTACAATTGTTACTTCCGTTACAGCTGCTGCTTCTAATACTTCTGGGCTTTGGGGAATCTACAGTATCCCTGCTTTTGTGCCAGGTTCTTGACTTACTATCTTCTGTCACTAGAATATGGAAGAAACGATCATCTGAGTTCACCACTGTGTAATAGTAGAAGACTTAAAAGTGGATCTCTATAACCTATCAGATATCAGAAGGTTACTGAGTTGTTTGCAGTTAACACAAAAATACTAAATAGGATTGAACTATATTAAATGATGCTAAGAAACACTGAATAACCTTTTAAAAAATCCAGACATTATTCTTTAACCCATAAAATAATTGTATGGTCTGTAGGAAGTGGGCAAGTTTGTTTCTAGGATGAACTGCAATATGAAATATACTAGTTTGTGTCTCAGAATTTCCCATGACACTCACATGCATTTTCTAAAGATTTACTACTGTTTAAATGGAAATAGATACCATTGTTTATTTCCTGTAACATGCACATTTTCTCCAGGATTAACGTAATCTAAAAGAAGTTTAATTGTATTTATGCTTAATATCTACAAAGTGCTTTCCTAAATTAAAAAAGAATTGTTCAAGTCTCTAAAATGTGGACATTTCTGTGTTATGATATTTTTAGCCTTCCAGTTGTGTCATAAAAGTATCAGTCATATTTTTCAATAATTATATCACAAATTACAAAATTAGCATAAAACAAATAAAATAAAGTAAGGGAAAGTAAAATAAAAGGCAATAAAATCTAAATCAAAACAAATCTTAGCTGCTGTATTACTGTTACAGGTAGAGGATATAGCAGCACCTAAAGCTGCACAACAGAGTGTTACTGATATTTAGAATTTTGGTAATTAAAATTTAATCAATAGTTTATAATACTTAATTTTAGTAATGTACAGTTATAAGAAATATTTTAGTGAGAAGTATGTTTGTATGGTAACCAGGTGCTGTTATGAAATTCTTTGTATAACCCTGTACCAGGACCCAAAGGGATAGGTCAAAATCATTTCATAGCAACAGGTAGTACAAGCAGTTTATGTAGAACAATGCAGGTAGCTGTCAAGGTCTAGATTAACGAGAACAAAGAGAGCCAACCGTAACAGTTTATAGTTACCTGCCAAGGATACCATGGAATTAGGTAAAAGGTAATTCCGGCAGGGGGAGATGGCGACCACCGACTCACTGACCACCGACCCATTTTGTACCCCAGACTCATTTCTAGGGGATTCTAACTTTTGTTGCGCAGAATCGGAAATGGGAGGAGAATATGTTAATGATTGTTGGGAAATAACATGTTTATGTATGAGTAGGCTCTGTGTAAGAAGCTTGATTTTGGTGCAAGGTGTGCACGTTAGGAGGAGCTATCCCCTGTGCACCTGGCACCGTAATAAAGAAGTGTCTGCTTATCTACATCCCATTGGTGTTGATAAGTTTCTTATTCCAGATTTTCGGTAACAAGAGCATATGACTTTGAGACCAAAGCAAAGGTCTTCTTAAACTTTTGGGAAGTATTTTATTTTACTTATTCTCAGATTGTGAGGAAAAAAAAAAAAAAAGGCTTGCACATGAAAGCTCACAATGTAGTCAAAATGTCTCTGCACAATTTCAGAAGAAACATTGGAGAAGATTTCAGAGTGGTTGGTTTTTTTTTTAAATGAAAACAATTTCTTCATAGCCTAAATGTACTTAACATGTTTGCTTTTGAAAATGCAGCAAGACACTTATCTCAATGTCTATGCATCCATATAGCCTGGAAAAATATCACCTGTAATGTACTGCTGTTGTTAGAAATGTGATTCTCTGATAAGCTTATGATCTCATTTTGTTTGACGGAGTTTGAAGAACATTGTTGTTTCGTCTGGAATTATCTTTCCTCAAAAGCCCAATCTTCAAACAAAATGAACTCTCCTGTTTGGCTTTTAAAATCACATACTTAGCATAAAATACAGACTGCTGACTAATTTTCTATGTCTTTGTTAATATCTGTCACACCTGAATTTTTTTCTCTACTGAGGCAGCTGGAGAGTAGAAGAATAGATTAGTTCATGCTCCTGGCAGCATTGTTTAAACACTGTGGTTCTGGTAAAAAATTATTCCTTGGGATATGATTCAACCTGCTTCATTTTCTTAATATCACATGAAGACTATTTCAACCACTACTCAGACCAGAGCTGCATAGATGCATAATTCTACCCAGTACTGGAATAAATTGTCTATTTGGGGGGCTGGGGTGGTGTGTGAAAGGGGCATGGCAATGATCTAAAAGAAATCTGAGGGAGATTAAAATGATATTTTAGTTCAGATGAGTTTTAACAAGTAGCCTTTACCAAAAAATGAGAAGGTATTTTTAGAACATACTAAATCCTTTGTTGGCATTTTTGCTTTGTGGTGGCATTTGATTTTTAATTAATTTTTTAAAGGGGAGAGGGGAATCACATAAATCCCAAAGAAGATTAAAAAGTGTAATTTAGGATTGCACAAAATGTTCCAAGTTGAATCATAATGGTTTCATTACTCTTCATTCCTTTACATGAATAACATTTCCCCGTGGAAGACTAAGGAATGCCCAGGGTCCTGCTAAATTTGAGCCAGTGCAATAATCCCTTAAGAGATGAGAACTCATATTTAAAGATGTGGATTAGGCAAAGGCCATCTTGGTGCATAGATCTGTATTTCTGTTTAAATTTGATTTGGCACTGTCAACACTTTCTGGCCAAATTGTCTTTAAATCAAATTAGCTTAAATTAAACTTAGAACTACTGCTTTAATTAGTTTTGATGAGAAGCATGGGCTGAATCTCACTATCCAGCTTGAAGAGCAGATGTTGAGAAGAAAACAAAATGGAAATGGAGAAGACAGAAAAACAAAAGGAGAAGGACAAGAAACAAGAACAAATGAATGAGAGATTACCACAGAAATAAAGGAGGGGGGGAGGGAAGCAGTAGCTGAAGGGGAACTGAAATGGCCAAACAGTAGGAGAATGCATGTTGGAGGAAGAGATGCAGACAAAAATAATTCAGGCCTAATCTACCTGTCAGAGATGAAAATGTAATGTCAAGCATCCAGAAAATGCAGAACTGTCATGGGGAAGAATTGATTGTAGGCTATGTACGAAACCTAGGTAAGTAAATCCAGGTGGGAGCACACTGTCTGACCTCCCAGAGGAGCACGGTGCAGCAGTCTGCTCTGCCACGCAGCTGACCCCTGAGCTCCAGGGGAGCCAAACCAGGGGCCAGAGCCCAGCTGCTCGTGGAGGAAGGGTGAGGGTGTATCCTGGGACTCAGACCTACCGCTGGCTCCTCTAAGGGCCACAGGCAGCAACCTGGGTGCTCCATACAGCTACCAGCAACCCCACCAAACTTCACAGTGCAGGGCTCCCATGGAGCTGGTGGGGTCCCACCGCCACCCCACTCTCCCCAACCACCTCAGAGACTTCAAAGTCAGCACCCTATCCTGACAGCCAACTCAGCACCTCAACACTCACCCCTAGGCTCGGACAGCCACTTCGAGTTGCCCCGCAGCCTGCCACCCAGCCTGACAATGTCCTGTTCTGCTCTCTCTGCCCAGAGCGAGAGAGCAGCCCCTTGCTACTGCGCACCCCAAGGCAGGACATCCCACCTTCCCCTCTCATGAAGCCTCCATCTTCCTCCACCCGACCCTAGCCACCCGGGCGTTGCCCGCGCCGCCGCCATTACCGGCCTCCTCGGCGAGCAGCCGCGTCGCCGTTGCTATGGGGACAGGCCTCTGCCGCGGGGCACCCCGGGAGCTGTAGTCCCAGCCCGCGCGGCAGCCTCGGCCCCTTTCCTCTCCCTGAGCCCTGCAGTGGTGTCTGCAAAAGGGTTTTTATGTACCTCTTATTTATGTACCCCACCGGGGTGTTAACGGGAATTTGACATTTTAGCGTGCAGGCAGTGTGCCCCTCTGAGCTATGAGGCTGCTGAGCCTCGTGGTGGCTGTGGAGGCACCTCATGTTGTGTGTAGCATGTTGTGTTGTGTGGAGATGTGTGTTGTGGTGCAGCATGGTGAACGTCCTGAGAACATGCATGCTAAACACAACAGGCTCCAACTTACCCTGTGGGGTTTACACAGTACGTTTCTACCACGGAAAGAGGGAAAAAATCCCATGAGAATGGGATGCTAGAGAAGGTGTGGATGCGCCATCCCTGGCAGTGTTCAAGGCCAGGTTGGATGGGACCTTGAGTGCCCAGGTCTGGTGGAAGGTGTCCATGCCCATGGGAGGGGGTTGGAACTGGAAGATCTTTACAAGTCCCTTCCAAACCAAAACATTCCATGATTCTATGAAAGCAGCTGGAGCAATGGGAATCTTGCCCTGAAGTCCCAACCTGCCAAACCATGATTGGGCAGAGGCTTTGGCTATATCCTGTTTCTCCCTTGTGTAGTTCAGTGTCAGTTTCAGGGGTGAAGTCAAATGGGAGAGAGAGTTAACTCGCACTGGCAATGGACATTTGATCAAGCAAATATTTCCTGCTTTGAGTATTAGTTATTAGCATTGCATAGCATTAGCATTGCATACTGATAAGTTTTATCAGTATGTTTTGAAGCCAATGATCACTGCCTCTATTGTTTGGTTGATATATTCCAAGTGGCCAGTCATTTCCATTGAATTTCCTTACATACAGAATCTCCTGAAAAACAAGTATAACTTCAGGCAATAATTTATGGGTTTGCACTAAGGGGCTTTTGTATATTTGTTTTACAGGCAAATACTCAGAAAATACATGATTCTATTAGGCTTTTCTTTTTTCTGGGCCTCCTATTGCTTCTCAGAAGAAGAAAGAAAAGACAGATGGTGAGCCACAGTAAACAGTGCACACCATCTACTGTTATTTTTAGTTTTCATGAGGTTTTTCAGGATCCCTGATTCCATACATGGAATACTCCCATTTCCATCTTCACATAATGGTTTACTTTCAAGAATATATTTCCTATTGAGCATTTGGTCCTACTTAATCCTGGAAAGAAAGTATTCTATTCCATTTTAAGTTTTTATCCAGACTGGACACTGCTATATTCAGTTTTAACATTTGAAATGAGCGTAGGCACTTTCTAAAACCTAGGCCAGCTTCACCTCTGACATAAGGTCATCTTTACTGAGCTTGGTGACATATTGCTGACCTAGAGCAGAGACAAATGTGGCTCTCAAAACCTGAAAGTAATCTGTTACCATTTAACATTCTTAACATGCTCAGAGATCTCCTTAAGCAAATACACACAGGCAGCCACTGAACTTTGACCATCTCTGGGGTAGAAGGCAACGACTAAGTGCAAAGAGAGCATCCTGGATCACACAGTAGAATGGTATATTTTTCACCCGGGACCTCATCTTAGCACCTTATGCCCTGGCAATTTTCACTAGTGATGCAAAAAAGGAGAAAAATGCAGCAATAGGTTCTGTATACACAGAAGCAGCCAAACCACCCTCCTCAGTATGATGAAGTGTACTGACATGTATTTATTTCAGAGAAGTCCCTGAGCCCTGCCGTGTGGATGATGATCTGAATTCTTTAAAGCTGAGAGCATTTGTAACTGAGGCTTATTTCAATATGATCTCTGCTATAATTACTGCTGCATCTATGCTCCCCTTGCTTCCCCCTCCCTCCTTCCCCTTTTAATATGTAAAATTTGCAGCTACAACTGTGAAGCCTCCTTGATGTGGTGAGGGAGAAGGCACAAGCCATTTCATGCAGGAGGTAGCTGTGACAGTGCCCATGCAACATTAAACGTTAAACCCAGCAGCTTTGTGATCGCCCCCAGCACTAAGTTTCCTGCTCCCTGTCCCTTCTCCCTTCTCATTTGTCCCTTCCCCCTCTCCCAACTATTTCTCCAGCCCTGTCTCATTGGTGCTCTACTTTGCTTTGCCTATTTTGGACTGCCACCCTGTCAATCTAATGCAATAAGGCCAGGGGCAGGTGCAAACCTCTTGCTATGGCTCCTCTTACCAACCAATCCTCTATCGGTCCCTCATCCCAAAATGCCTAAGAGCCAATAGGGTGGGAAAACCCAGGACCTGGGGGAGAGGCCAAAGCTGCTGGATTGCTGGGGGGGTGAGAGGGGGGCATCCATTTAGGGCTCAGGTTAGTCCAGGAGCTGCTGAACAAACGCTTGGATTCCTCTTGGGGCTGTGGTGACTTGTGGATAGCGGGCGTGCTCTGCTGATCCATTTCCCTCACTGTGAACATGGTGATCAAAGTCTTTGTAGCCACGTCTTCAGGGTCCACAGCGGTAGGTGTCTCATTTTTAACATACTCCTCTTTCTGCTGGGATCAGGTTGGTAAATCAGCCTAGAATATCCCAGGACAGCCTGAGTTTGCCTGTGAGAAAATAACACTAGATTTCTTTCAGTCCACACTGGCCACCTTATTCTTGAAAGCTACTCATGATGTAGAGACTTCCTGTTAATGCAGGATTGCTTGCATGCAAGGTTTTACTACAGTTATAACATTTGCATATAAATTATCAAATAGATTTACTTCTGTTTGCAAAAATATATGCAATATATATTCACTGAAGAAGGGAAAAGTGGGTATTTTATTCGCAAAAAAGCTAAGGTGGATTGTTTGCAGTAGAAATTAATGTATTTCTTTTTAAATGAGACTTTAGGACTCTGCTCCTCCAAAATGGGAACTCTGTCTAAGACAGAACCTGGAGGCAAAGTAAGCTGAATGAAGATATGCAGAAAAAAATTGTTCCTCCCTTTCCCTAGGTTGGTTGGTTGTTGGGGTTTTCTGGTGTGTATGTATTTTGGGTTTTTTTCCCTTGTGGGTTGTTTGTGTGCATGTCTTGAGATGCTGTACTGGTGATTTTCAGTATTGAGATATACTGCTGTAGCTGTCAGCGTAGTGTATCAACTGAAGGGAAGGGCATGTGAATAGTAGGGAGGTTGGAAGTCCGTGGGAGGTGGGAACCAGGAAAGGACTGTTTCCTTTTATATCCAGTTCCCAGATGAGCTCAGATTGCAGCTTTTCTTTGGCAGTCACTCACTCCCAGTGACATGGCTAAACAAACAGGCTGGTGCTTGCTCACAGCTGTAGCTACACCTCTGTCCGACACCAGCTCCATGTCTTTAAGAAGCTTCCAGAGTAGAACAGCTTGAAAACCCACACCCTGTTCATGGGGCTGTCACCTCTAGAAAATGAACTGGGGGTTATTCACTAGAATCCAAATTGGAGTTGCTGAGGAATTTTGCAGTTCTCTCATCAGCTTATCTCATCAGCCTATTGCTAAGCCTGATGCTCTAAATTTATTACTGACATTTTAGCATTCCTCTTTTAATAAGAAACCTCAGATGCAAGGGCAAGAAAGAAGAGGGGCTTGGACACTGCAGGTTTGGTAATTTGTAATGTATCAGTTAATGCTCAAGCTTTATAGATTGCCCTACGCTGTGCTTTGCTCCTCTTTGGTCTTATGTTTTGTGGTCTCCCTTGGTTGACCAAGGAAGAGTTGGTAAGGATACTGCTTTACCACTCATCCATTTTCTGGGGAAAGTTGTGACCATGACTGAAATCACACTACTGACATTCTATATGTGTGTGTTGAGGCCATCGTTGTCTTGTGTGCCTCAGGCATGAACTGTTGCCACTCTGGCCATATGACTGGGGCTGTAGTCAATAAGGCAATTGTACAAATGCTTTGACTCAACAATGATATTCAGAGATCACTTATGCAATTAAAACCAAGCATATCATATATTTAGCACTATCTGAACCAAGATCTTTCCCCTGCTATACACATTCCTTGTAAATTCTCCCAGCTAGCAGCATTAACTTAGTCCTTTCCTCTTGGACTGCAGTGAAGGGCTGGGTGGGTATGCTCCACTGAACACTGAGTAACATGCAAGCTTTATCCAGCCATTTTGAGCTGTTAAGCATTGCTGCTGTGGTGTACTACTCCTAAGAAAGATAGCTAATGCCAGTGAACTATAATAGATTCTAAGCTTATTAATGCCAGTCTCCCTTCTAAGTTAGCAGTCCACAAAAAGCTGTTAGTGACATCCCAGACATACATTGGAAGGAAGTGTATGGCATCTTTGCATGGCAATATGTTTCTGTATTTCCTCCTTTCTGGTGTGTTGGGTGTATGTGTAGCTGCTGCAATCTCAGAAGACAGAATGTGTTCAGATTACCGATACATAATTTCAATGCCAAGTAAAAACAATGTTCAGCTGGAGTAGTTTTGCAGATTTGCTTATTACAATTGAAGGTATCCTTTCAATGAACCTTTAATGAATTTGGTATATATGAAATAAAACTCATTCATGCAAGGAACCAGCACGAACATCAATATATCACTGAAATCCTATTAAAACCAAATTTTGTATCAGCCTTTCCTAAGAAGAATGAATTTAATCCCTAAAGAGCTTAAATTGGCAGACTAAATTGTCCTAGTAGCACTGGTGCTCTCTTCAATGTGGCTGATCTCCATCAAATGCGTGGTGTTCATTTTGAATTTCAAACTAAGATGGGCTCAGCCTCTGCTGATTTACAGCAGGGATATTTGATAAAGAATGAAAACCGTCTCTATTCTATGTACCACACAATCACACAACTAATTGCAACTGGTTAGCATGCTAATAAGTACTTTCAAAAAGTGAATGCAGTGGAATACACAGTAACATCCCGGTGCTCTGGATCAGATGCTTGAATGATACAATTCACTGCGGCTCTAGAGCAGATATGAAGTCTTTATTTTTCCCCTCACCGATTCATAAATTAATTTTAAATAACTTTATTGTCTTTCTGGTCCAAACTTAGCTTGTATTGAACTATTCATTAAGGCAAGCAGAAGTGGAGACATATATAGTGCTAAAAAGGACTAAATTCTTGGCTTGAAGCAAACAGTAAAAAAATAAATCTACCTACAGAGGTGCTTAGAAATGGCTAATATCCAGCAAGGTTCTAAGGTACCACAAATCACAGGGGAAAGGTGGAGTTGTGTCTTGCACAGAGGAAGTCTTCCAAACCTTGCTTACTGCTGCTTACAGTTAGGGCACCTCTAAAATCCTTTAATACCCAGTGGTTTTGGTGACCAGTGGTTTTTGAAGTATGAACTTCAAAGCTGTAGGTCTCAGGACTGAGAAAAGTGCAGACTATTTGAATTATGTCCTCTACAATGCAGCATAGGTTTTCATCTGTGACTGTAAATCTGGCCATAAAGAAAGAGCTCAAATTGGAAATAGATTTCAAGTCAAATCAGAGGTAAGAGTGTGATCAATAATTATCAGGAGTAGGTTGTCCAGGCAGTAGCAGAACCAGAAGCTGCAGTGATTCTGCCTACCAACACTAATGTTTGTCTTGCTCTAAATTGTTGACTATGTGCCACTTGCTTCAGCCACGGGCAGCTGGTCAATGTAAATGCTCAGGGTCATAAGGATATAGACGATAATATTTAATTACTCATCAGGTGCAACTAATATTATCTGTAGCTCTTATACTCTAGCTAGATGATATTTATTCAGAACTATTTTAAGGGACTAGCAGCTAGGGATGGTGGAACTCAGGCTTTGCTGCAAGGGAAAATTACATTATGAAATATCTTGCTCACTACTACTTTACAGGGAATCTGTGCCCAAGTAGTGTGAATTCTTGCCATGCCATCAGACACAAGTGAGGGCACAAACAAGCTCTAACCTCATATCTTCTGGGAAAACCTTTGCATGTCCCCTGTGTTGTTATGCCCTGGAACACTTCTCTCTCTCTCAGTACTGTTTGCTGGATTATTTTGGTTGCCCAGCTACTTGGTGCCAGCCACAGCAGAGTCTTGCTTTATGGTTTGATACTTAGAATGTGTCCCAAGTCTTTTGCTCTGCCTAAACCTTAGTAATTGTAAATGTTAAGGCATAATACATTTTTGTCATGGTTTGTTGTTGTTCTCATAAACATCTTGCCTTTTCCTTATGCAAGCATAATTGCATGTAACTTTTTATTTTTTCTCAGCATTCGTTTTTTACACAACCCTCTCCTAACTTTTGCTTTCAGTCCTGGTGCCTCCACAATAGCAGTCTGAGCCTCCTTTGTATTATGAGCCTCAAGTTGAAGAAATATTGTTTATCCAGGCTTAATTCTAAAAGTTATAGCTACAGTCATAAGCAAGGGAGCACAGAATCTATAGCTCAGTTTCCATTATCTCCTCAGAGGCACTATCTGTTCCGGGCACTAGCTATTCCAGGAGCCATATCTACTGTGTCCAAAGAGACAAGCTGACGCTGAAATTACAGCTGACAGCATTTGAGTACACTGGCTTTCAGAGCATGTGATGAAAATCTTAGCACTGGCTCATGCAGATTTTATTAACCATTTATGCAAACATTATCCTGGCTACTTCCTAAGTGTCTCTCAAGCAATCTTTTCTGCCCCATAAACGTGTTCTGCAAGTGACTGTGCAGCTCAATAGCCATGAAGTTCACAAAGTGAAAATAAGAATATAAATAAGCACTTTTGAGATCTGTCAACTGCATGGCTTTTGAACACTTTGGATCAGTGGTGTTCAAAGTGATGCACTTTTTCAAGCTCACCATAAACCCCTGTTGCTGCCATAAAAATGTACAGCATTTTATGTTCTTTTTTATAATGAAGCATAGATGTATAGACAGATACTTCCTTATTTAAGCAAATAAAAAGAGTTTAATCCTTAAAAATGAAAATTCGTACTTCCAATGTAATATGCTGTCATTCTATTTCAGCTTTCAGGCTTGTTAGATAATAAAAATACACAGTCCAGGAATTATTTTCATTGTCTGTCTCAGACTGATTTACACTAGCTGAGTGTCACTTTAAATTCAGTTGTTCATATGTCTGACTTGTGAAGGTGCAGTTTCAAATCAAATGATGGCTCGTATGTAAAACTTACCTTGATGCATCATTCTAGCTACTGTTTATATAGGACACTATCTTGCTTCATGGAGTAGCATAACTGGGAGGAGAAAAGAGTCATGTCTGAAGTGTGATCGTACTAGATAGTAATTTAGTTGTCTGTGACTGAAGAGCACCTAGAGAGAATTTGGACAGATCAGTGCAAACAGTGCTTGCTTCAAATGCTGCAGTACTTGTAGGACTAAATTTTGGCCTTGCAGCTCCTAGATAAGAAAGATAAAGAATCATAGAATAGTTAAGGTTTGAAAGGACCTTAAGATCATCTAGTTCCAACACCCCTGCCATGACCAGGAACACCTCACACTAAACCATGTCACCCAAGGTTTTATCCAACCTGGCCTTGAACACTGCCAGGGATGGAGCACTCACAGCTTCCTTGGCCAACCCATTCCAGTGCCTCACCACCCTCACAGGAAAGAATTTCTTCCTGACATCCAATCTAAACCCCTCCTGTTTAAATTTTAATCCATTACGCCTTGTCCTATCGCTACAGTCCCTAATGAAGAGCCCCTCCCCAGCATCCCTATAAGGCCCTCTTCAGATACTGGAAGGCTGCTATGAGGTCTCCACGCAGCCTTCTCTTCCCCAGGCTGAACAGCCCCAACTTTCCCAGCCTGTCTATGTATGGGAGAAGCTCCAGTCCCCTGATCATCTTTGTGGCTCTTCTCTGGACTTGTTCCAACAGCTCCATGTCCTTTTTATGTTGAGGACACCACAACTGCACAGAATACTCCAGGTGAGGTCTCCCGAGAGCAGAGTAGAGGGTCAGGATCACCTCCATCAACCTGCTGGTCACACTCCTTTGGATGCAGCCCAGGTTGGCTTTCTGGGCTGCAAGTGCACACTGCAGTTGGCTCATGTTCATTTTCTCCTCAACCAACACCAGGGCTGCTCTGAATCTCCTCTCTGCCCAACCTGTAGCTGTGCCTGGGATTGCTCTGACCCA
>NDXB01000301.1:0-41439 GCA_002631895.1 Agapornis roseicollis
GCCACACCATTCCTAATACAGGCCAGAATGCCATTGGCTTTCTTGGCCACCAGGGCACACTGCTGGCTCATGTGCAGCTGGCCGTCTACCAATACCTCAAGTCCCTTTCTGCCTGGACACTGTCCAGCCACACTGTCCCCAGCTTGTAACAATGCAGAGGGTTTTGTGGCCAAAATGCAGGACTTGGCACTTAGACTTATTAAATTTCATCTTATTGGATTCTGCCCATCTCTCCAACCTATCCAGGTCTCTCTGCAGCGCCCTCCTTCCTTCCAAATGATCGACACAAGCTCCCAGCTTAGTGTCATCTGCAAACTTGCTGATGAAGGACTCAATACCCTCATCCATGTCATCAATAAAAATATTGAACAAAACCGGTCCCAGCACAGACCCCTGAGGGACACCACTGGTGACCGGCCGCCAGCTGGACGCAATACCATTCACCATCACTCTCTGGGCCCAGCCATCCAGCCAGTTCCTGACCCAGCGAAGAGTGCTCCTGTCGAAGCCATGAGCCGCTAGCTTTTCCAGGAGTATGCTATAGGAGACAGTGTCAAAGGCCTTGCTGAAATCCAAATAGACAACATCCACAGCCCTTCCCACATCCACCAGGCGGGTCACCTGATCATAAAAGGAAATCAGGTTTGTCAAACATGACCTACCCTTGTAAACCCATGCTGGCTGGGTCTGATACCCTGGCCATCTCTTAAGTTATCAACAAGCAGGTGGTAGCACAGGTGGTGTTCAGCCATATATTATTTCTTGGAGCACCTCCTAAAACTTTACTTCTCAGGTGAGTTTAGATGTTATTAACCCTTTCTGTTAGCTGAGAAGTCTTGTGGAAAGCACCAGAAATCCTCCAGTACTGCTTCAGTTATTCAGCAAACTACATGTATTTTGATATTTTCAAATTAATCTCTTAGTGCACTTTTAAACCTCTTGCATTATTTAGTTCCTCTCCTTCTAGTCACTTCTTTTCCCTTTCTGCATCGATCCTTCATTCAATGTCACACTTTGGAAATAACTGTTAACTTCTAGAGGTTTTTATCATTTTACTATTTTCTTAGAATTCCTGCCTTAAAAACTCTGGAACTTTTTATCCCTAATCTTGTGTGGATACCTAGAGCATGAATCCTGTTTTGCTGACAGACAGCTGCCTTTTGTCTGTTGTTTTCTGGCTGCTGTTATAGCTACTGAGAATTGACTTGCTCCATTTCTGGACTGATTAGGGACTGTAGCAGCAGGACAAGGGGTAATGGGTTCAAACTTAAACTGTGGAGGTTTAGATTCAATATAAGGAAGAAATTCTTTACTGTTAGGTTGGTGAGGCACTGGAATGGGTTTCCCAAGGAAGCTGTGAATGCTCCATCCCTGGCAGTGTTTAAGGCCAGGTTGGACAAAGTCTTGGGTGGTGTGGTTTAGTGTGGGGTGTCCCTGCCCATGGCAGGGGGGTTGGAACTAAATGATCTTAAGGTCTTTTCCAACCTATTCTATGATTCTGTATCACATAAACTGACTCGATTCACCTTCTTCAGCAGTTTCCACAATTTGTTATCTGTAACTCCATGCGTATGCCTTCCATTTCTGGTGCTTTCCCACAATATGATAGGACCCATCAGTGAACAGGGCATATTGCTTCTAATTTTATGGCAATTTATCACACAGTAGCGCCTCTTCAGAACAAATCACCTCTTTGCCCTCTGGCCAGTCCATGATGACTTCTAAAATTTCTGGATGACTTGGATTTCCTATTTAGGCTTGTTTTGTAATTAGTGCAACCCACTTCATGCAGCATCAGTTGCATGATGTGTAGAGGAGACCCTGCCTTTGAACACCCAGCCCAGCACAGGCAATCGGGTTGCAAGTATGAGCTGTGCTTCAGTGCCAATCACCTCTGAAGTAGCTTGAACCCCTTCATAGGCTGCCAGTATCTGTTTTTCAGTTGAAGTGTAGCTGACCTCAGATCCTCTGTATTCCCAACTCCAAAATCTGAGGGGTTGACCCTGAATCTCCCCTGGAGCTTTCTGCCAGAGGCTCCAGGAAGGACCATTCTCTTTGGCTGCAGTGTAAAGCATGTTTTTCACATCTTGCCCAGTCACAATAGGGTGCTTTTGCACTCATTCCCAGTCAAGCTGACATCAACCTCCAACAAAATTAGCTCCTGGGATCCCCCAGTCAGTCCAGAAGTCCAGATGGATTCTGTTTCCTGATAGCTTGATGGCACTAGGGTACACTGTGTACTGGTTTCTGCTAGAGCCTTATACTCCTGTTGGCCTCATATGCCAGGATATTATACTCCTGTTGGTCTCATATGCCAGGCTATATGATCCACAGAGTCCAGTAAATCTGGTTGTCCCTCTCTTCCACTTGGCTTGAGGCAGGGCATCTCTAGTCCTGGTTGTATTATTAACTTCTCACTTCTTATAAATAAGAAACGGAAATCCCTTCATTAAGATCAAGAGTCAGATCAGCCCTTCTACTCTGTCTGGAGAACTGCCCAAATGGAGACTATGTACCCATACCTCTAGGGATTTTCCATCCTACTTCCTTATGTATTCTCTGTGGTTATGCAGGTAAAACCACAGGATAGTTTGTGGTGTTCACCCACTGTATCCTTTCTCTTGAGCAGGAGAATGCTTACTATTTTTAGTTGAGGCACAGATCCTTACAGGTATAAGCAGTCTCTATTCTCTTTGAGTTGGTGGACAAGTTTCTCCACAGCGAGTTGCAAGCCCATAAGGAGAAAGAGACACGTACTGTCAGAGTTGGCCAGACAATTCATCCACCACTTGTTCCTCTAAGGCTTTCCAGCTCATTAGTGCCAGTGACTTAACATACAACAACATGTGCTCTGTCTGCCACACAGGTTGTGTAAACTTGATTTCATTTGAGTCTTTGGATAACTGCATGTTGTTCAGGTCATCACAAATCCATCATTTTGATGAAAGAAACAGTATAGTAGTTGGATATCTTTTTGTCTATAACAACTTATGCCTGTGGTGAATGACCCCACAGTGATTTGAAAATGCAAAATGTCTTCTGGGATTTTCTTCTCCCTCTACTGGAAATCCTTAACTAATACCATAAGATGTATGATATTATATGATATGATTGTTTGTACCACATCTCAAGATCTTTAATATCGGCTTCTCTTCCACCCATAAGATCTTTGAGTATATCTTGGTTATGAAGATGCATTGTCACTTATAAAATATCTTTTCAGTTGTGCCTTTGTTAAGGTGCTTTTTATTAGCCCTTTCCCAGCTACTAAATTGTGTTGTTTCTGATTACATTCTATTCACAATTTTTCTTTTGAAACACAATGGCTTGAATTTTAATGCTGTGGTGTTATCAATTTCTAGGAACACATTTACTAGTATAGAAACTTCAAATTGCGCAGGATTGCTAAAATTTTCTGGTAAGTCTCACTGCCAGTGTTTCCTTCATTGAACCTTGGCATTATCATGCTAAGAAATTAGTCACTAGGTATATAAAGACATACAAACAGTTGTGTATGCTAAACTGAACGTCTGTCAAGCCCATAATTGATAGGATGTAAATAATAAGACTATAAAGCTGTACTGTTACTCTTTTACTATGTATTCATGCAATCATAGAACACTTAGGGTTGGAAAGGACCTAAAGATCATCTAGTTCCAACCCCCCTTCCATAAGCAGGAACACCTCACACTAAACTATACCATGCAAGGCTTCGTCCAACCTGGCCTTGAACACTGCCAGGGATGGAGCACTCACAACCTCCATGGCCAACCCATTCCGGTGCCTCACCACACTAGCAGGAAAGAACTTCTTCCTTATACCCAATCTAAATTTCCCCTGTTTAAGGGTGAACCCATTACCCCTTGTCCTGTCACTACAGTCCCTAATGAAAAGTCCCTCACCAGCATTCCTATAGGCCCCCTCCAGATACTGGAAGGCTGCTAGGAGGTTTCCACTCAGCCTTCTCTTCCCCAGGCTCAACAGCCCCAACTCTCTCCGCCTGTCTTTTTATGGGAGATGCTCCAGTCCCCTGATCATCCTCGTGGCCCTCCTCTGCACTTGTTCCAACAGCTCCATGTCCTTTTTATGTTGATGACACCAGAACTGCACACAATATTACAGGTGAAGTCTCACTAGAGCAGAGTAGAGGGGCAGGATCACCTCCTTCGACCTGCTGGTCACGTTCCTTTTGATGCAGCCCAGGATACGGTTGGCTTGCTGGGCTGCAAGTGCACACTGAAGCCGGCTCATGTTCATTTTATTTTNCTGCTCTGAATCTTCTCTTTGCCCAACCTGTAGCTGTGCCTGGCATTGCTCTGACCCAGGTGTAGGACCTTGCACTTGTCATGGTTCATGAGGTTGGCATCAGCCCACCTCACAAGCATGTCAAGGTCCCTCTGGATGGCATTACTTCCCTCCAGCATATCCACCAAACCACACAGCTTGGTGTCATCAGCAAACTTGCTGGGGGCGCACCCAATCCCACTGTCCATGTCAGTGACAAAGATGTTAAACAAGACTCTTCCCAAGACCCATCTCTGAGGGACACCACTCGTCACTGGCCTCGAGCCTGACACTAAGCCATTGACCACAACACTTTGTGTGAAGCCGTCCAACCAGTTCTTTATTCACTGAGTGGTCCATCTATCAAATTGATGTCTCTCTAATTTAGAGACAAGGATGTCGTGTGGGACAGTGTTGAACACTTTGCACAAGTCCAGGAAGATGATGTCAACTGCTCTATCCCTGTCCATCACTTCTGTAGACCCACAATAGAAGGCCACCAAATTGGTCAGGCAGGATTTCCCCTTAGTGAAGCCATGCTGGCTGTCACCAAGCACCTTGTTGTTTTTCATGTGCCTTAGCATGCCTTCCAGGAGAATCTGCTCCCAGATATTTCCAGGCACAGAGGTGAGACTGACTGCTCTGTAATTCCCTGGGTCATCCATTTTCTCCTTCTTGAAAATAGGGGTTATATTTCCCTTTTTTCAGTCTTTGGGAACTTCACCGGACTGCCATGATCTCTCAAATATGATGGACAGTGGCTTAGCAACTTCACTTACCAGCTCCTTCAGGACCCTCAGATGGATTTCATCAGGTCCCATGGACTTATGCACATTCATTTCTTAAGCTGGTCTCGAACCAGATCCTCTCCTACAGTGGTCCCAAGGTCTTCATTCTCACAGTCCCTGCGTCTGCCTTCCAAGAATTGGGTGGTGTGATCAAAGCATTTGCCATTGAGGCAAAGAGGTCGTTCAGAACCTCAGCCTTCTCCAAATCCTGCATAGCCAGTTCACCCAACAGCTTCCAAAGGGGGCCTACGCTGTCCCTGGTCTGTCTTTTATTCACTATGTACCTATAGAATCCCTTCTTGTTATTCTTAACATCCCCAGCTAAATTTAATTTAAACTGGGCCTTAGGTTTCTTCACCTGGTCCCTAGCTTCCCAGACAACATCCCTGTATTCATCCCAGGCTGCCTGTCCTTGCTTCCACCTTTTGTAAGCCTCTTTTTTCCTTCAAATTTTCCTCAGCAGCTCCTTATCCATCCAAGGAGGTCTCTTGGCCTCCCTGTTGCACTTCCTTCTAGTTGGGATAAGTTCTTGAAAAGAGTAAGCCTTGCAAGTAAAATAAAGAAGGGGCTCATTGCTGAGTATATGTTTGAGTATGGACATAGTACTCATACTGAGCACTTATATGCCTGCACTTGTTCTATAATAACAGAGAAAAAAAATCCTCTTCATAGGGGGACTGTGTCTTAAATTTACTCTAGACAAGTCATGAAGAGCACTTCAGGGATGATGGGATGCTCTCTAACGAGATTCCTAAATCAGACACCTTAGGTAAGTGCTTAAAATACAGCATGATAGATAACTCTTTCCTTGGAAGATTAGATAATCATCATAGTAGGAGTCCAGAGGGTCTATGTGCTCATGGGCAGCTGAGAGCCTGAGGTTCTAAAAATTCAATTTCTTCTGTGCATGGTTTCTAAAGGGAAAGGGAGTGCAAACTTCCTGCAGAATAAGCAGCTGAAATTCTCAGAGCAAAGCCCCTGAGGGATTGGGTTTACCTGTCCACAGAGTTCACATGCTTGAGGGGTTCTAGAAGAAAATAATGTGTCCAGCTCCTCACAGAAAAAAAAAAAAAACCAAAAAAAAAGCAAAATTAAAAAGGGAAAAGTGTAAAAAAAAAAAAAAAAAGGTGACCAACCCACCAAAAAAAAAAAAAAAAAGGTGACCAACCCACCAAAAAAAAAAAAAAAAAGGTGACCAACCCACCAAAAAAAAAAAAAAAAACAAACAAAAAAGCCATTTAAAAAAGGGAAAAGTGAAAAAAAAAAAAAAAAAAGAGGGTAAAAATGAAAAGTGATCGTGAGTGTCCTGAATGTTTGTGTTGCTTAGATTAAAATTTATACCTTTTATTAATCTGCATAATATTGGAAAATAAGATGACTCAAGCTCTTTTAAACCATCAATATTTTTTTATTGTTCTCAATATAGCCTTTTTACGCAATATTTTTTTTGAATACCATCTTTAACACTAAATATAATGATTCAGTACAAAAAGTACACTCAGGAAGCCAGTATATCCCCTGAATCTGAGCATGTGAATCTGATCTGAACAAAGATAAATGGCCTCATTTAATTACAGAACTCAGTAACACTAAGTATGTCATGTACATTATAACAAGTTCAGTGTATTTGGTCCTTTTGACATTCTATGAAGCAATGGTAATGAAATTTGTGAGCCCCAACACAGCTTTTGTAAAAGAAAGCAACACTTCAGATTATTTACAAAAGCTTATTTAAAAACGTGAGATAAATAAGTAACCTATTTTAGGAAGATATTACAAATTTTATTAAGGAGCTGAGAAGAGAATTTCTGAAAACTATATACCACTTCACAGATTAACATTCTGCAAGTAGTCCATACAAGAAAGCTTATTGCTATACAATAGTTTCATTGCTATTATCAGTAGGCATGTGCTAATTAATAATTTGGATTTTGTGAAGATTTGTAAGATTTTTTGCTCTAGTGGGTTTACATTTTCTTTTCATATAAAACCAGTCACATTCAAATTTCTGAAATTGCAGCTGCTCTGAGCATGAAGCACTCTGACCTTTTGCATTTTCTTTTTTGTGGCTAAATTTTCACCTTTGGTAAAATACAATATCTTGCACATTCTTTAAAAAATAGCATAGCAATTTGTTCTTGTAACATTAGATGAGGCTGCTAAATGGTTTACAGTTACAAATATTATGCAGGTAGTGAAAGAATGAAGAAAAAGTCTTTGAGATAAATTTAGGAGGTAGGAATCTAGTGTTTTACATAGTTCTGCTGAATGAATGATGATACAGGAAAACATACTATGGCACTTATCTATAGGATAAGGAGCAAAATACCTGTGTAGTAATCATGACTGCTATTATGATTTATTATTTAATATCTAAAAATTTCTCTTAAACGAAAAATGTTAAATGTTAATGAAGAAATTTCTGGCTTACAACAAATCTTGACAGTTCGTTCCATAAAATAAGTGTGACGAGGCATTGTTATGGCAATGGTTGTATCATCACAGATTGTGGATTAGTTGTACTTCCACTGCCTCTTCAACCAAATGAGAATAATGGGCTAGTGGGAAAGAAAACCTTTGCTTAAACTTTAACAGTAAAAAGAAGCTATTAGTAAAATGTAGAAATGGAAATACATGCATTGGGGAAAGTAACTAAATTTCAGTTAAATCATGATGTGTGGATTTGAAAAGTTTTCTCAGTCAGAAAGTTTCCTCTTAATAAACAGAAGACCAGTAAGGGTTTGCAGAAATGCCTCTAATGGGAACTGATATATGAAAGCAAAGGCTAGTGGGACTGATTATTTTTCTCATTAGGCAGCATCTCCAACTAAATAAATCAGATATTGCCATGTAATGTTTCACAAAATCTGTCAAACCTAAAGATATAATCTGGGGACATACCATGAAATTAGCATAAATCCATGCAGAATTCGATTCAACAAGCATTTTCATCTTATTCTAATTGACAAAAAGCAGTGCCACTGCAGTGCACAATTCACATGTAATTATTATTAGAGGACAAGTGAAAACATTCTGAACTGCAATTTTCTCCTCATGTTTGGATGTCAAGTCCTAGCCAAACCAATGTCTCCAGCAAATATATTTTTTGATTTTTTAATACTATGCAGTATGCCCTTTAGCAGCATCTTTCCCTTCTCAAAGCAAAAAGTTAAATGAGATCCTTTTTCTATATACCTTGGGGGTGGCTGTGCAGAAAAAGAGTAAAAATATTTCTCATGTAGTGTGGAATGAACCCAGTGTCCTGGGATACACGTGTTAAGGCTTAGTACTGCGAAGGAAAGCAGAAATGGAGGATACATGGGCCTGAAGCCAAAACCAGTCTTTCCAAATTCTCTCTCTTCAGGTAGTGGGGAAAGACATCCTCTTCCAGAGGTGAGGAAGAGCCCCTGAATAACAGGTGCCCTAATGATGTGCTGTGCTCAGCAAGTAATTACATATTCAAAGACAGAGAGAGGGAGAGAGGAGAAGAAGAAGGGCTATGCATGGGCTTGCCTATAACCAAAAGAAGCATTTAATTTTTTCAAGCAGACTGGCATTACTTTAACAGGCAAGGGGAAGAAAGGCCCCATAATCAGCTATTCTTTAACACTCCCAGCACTTTTTAGCAAGAAGGTCTGAGTCCAAATCACTTTTCCAAGTCAAGAAAAAGAGGAAAATGTGCTGGCTCATGTGAATGCCCAACAAAGCGTTTTCTGTTTATGTGTGTGACAGGCATCAGCATGGACTTCCGGGAATTTATGTAGCTACTTTGCTGGCACTAGTACTTCTGTTCTCAACAAGGTACCAAACATCCAGACACTCTGGACAAATGAACAAATATCTTTTTTTTTATGTGCTATATTTGAGGTGTTTGCCAAACACACAAATAGTATATATCTGAGAAAGCATAAATATAGCAGAGCTTCAATGCTTTCTTGGGTCCCTTAAGCCTCAGCTCTCCTTAATGACTGTTTGGTACAAGACATTGACAGTTGAAGCCAGGGCTAGTAATCAGGTTGTTGCTGATAGTTGATATTTGGTTATTGACATTTGACAGATTGTTTACAGTTACCATTTATCAGGTTAGCACATTTTGTGCACATGTACCTGCAGCAAAGCTCCTATTTCTAGTGAAGCCTTATGCAAGACAAGGTTTTTCACTTTCTGGGAGAGTTACCTTTCCCAGTGTCCTGGGTTCAGCAATTGCAGTCAGTTTTTCTCCTTCTTAGTATCTGGTGCAGCACTGTGTTTTTGACTCAACTTGGGAACAAAACTGATAACAGGAATGTTTTTAGTTCCTGCTTGAATGTTTTGTTCTGAGAAAGGACTTTGTGAACCTCATGCTCTGCCAGGGAGGAGGGGAGGCTGTGAGGAAGCAGGGACAGGACACCTGACCCAAACTGACCAAAGAGGTATTCCGTACCATAGCACGTCATTCCCAGGATGTAACTGGGAGTGATCCAGAAGGGCTAGTTCTCTCTGGGGTGTTGGAGGAGGGATTCAGTTGGTGGTTGGTGGGGTGTGGTGAGTTATCTGTTGGTGGTTGGTGAGATGCTGTATTCTTTCCCCTTGTTATTTCCTTTATCGTTATTATTATTGGTGGTAGCAGTAGTGATTTGTGTTATACCTTAGTTACTGGACTGTTATTATCTCAACCTGTGAGAGCTGCATTCTTTTGATTCTCCTCCCCACCCCTCCGGAAGCAGGGGAGGGCAAGAAAGGGGAGTTGAGTGAGTGAATGCTGCGTGGCTGGTTTTAAACCACGACACCCAGAAAGTGTTACCTCTTTTGATTGTTGTTTGTTTGTTTGCTTGGTTTTCAATTTTATTCCATTTGTTATGTGCAGCACACCGTTCTTGCTATATTAACAATAAACAGACAATACAGGTTGTCCAATGAAGCATGACATTCAGTTTTCTTACAATTGGTATTTTAGCATAACTTACACTGAATAGTTATGAATGTTTGAACATTTGTAGCATTATCTGGCTTTCCCCTGTTTCTGCTAATTTACATACATTCTGCAGCAGAGAATAGGAAAATTCAGCATGCATTCCCCAAGCAACTATTTCTTTCAGTTTCCTATGAAATTAGACTTTTTGTTGCTGTTGCTTGTTAGTGTTCTTGTTGAAAAAAATTAAAAGGCACTAAGGCAAAAACATACATAAAACCAACCCAAAGCATTTATGGATTGTTCTTCTAGGAGTTATCCTATAAGATCTTTTATCCACTGGAGAGGGAATGAATGGATAGTGAAAGGTCAATCCCCACTGCTTCACATAGCAATATTCTGCCTAATGCATGCAAAGATACATATGAAAATCAAAGCAGTTATCAGGTTAACATTTCCAATTATAACAATTCTCATAACATAATGAAATTCTCTGTTTACTCTGATCAGGTACTGTGCTGATGGTGTTCCACCAGGATGAAATCTGTGGTTTTAGAGAAAACATTTTCTAATGTAGGTAAAATTTACAAGACATTGGCATAAATTTTGTTGCCATTCAAAAACAATGTGTGTTCTGTGTAAAGGAAGAAGATGCAGTACAGTAGCTACATATATTAGCAGTAGTAGGGAAACAGGATAATTAGAAGATAACTAGGAAGATAATTAAATGATAACAGAGGCTAACCTGATGTGCTTTAGGCTAAGTGCAATAATTAATCTTAATTCACAGTACATAAGGGCTTTCCAACATACTCCTCTATACTAGCTTGCTATTATAAAATCACAGTTCTTTGTGCAAGAAATAATTGGACTAAAGTGAACTGTTAATGCTAGGCTAGTGTAGCTAGTTCTCCTATGAAACATGCATTTTAAATAGCTGGCAGGAAGACTGAACAACTCAATAAGCTACAGAATTTGTGAGGCTGCCAAATATATAGGAATCTGCCATGCCTCCCTGTATTTTGCTTTCAATGACTTTAAGGAAAGATGCTGGAGAGGTTGGTCTGAAGACCTGAGATTCTTCATAAAGGTGAAGGTTTCTTGAACTGCAATACTAACCTTGTTTTAGAAGGGAACATTTCTTGACAGGAACACTTTTTTATGTAAAACTATCGAAATACAGACTTTGGAGCACTTTGCACTTTGCTTGTTTTTTAAACAGATTTCAAGATTCATAATCGGAATTCAAGACAGGGTTCTGACAGCTTGTATGAATAGGACATGTAGTCTGTCTTTGGCTTGTCTGGCTATGTGTAAATTACTGACTAGTCTGTCTTTGGTTTGTCTGGCTATGTGTAAATTACTGACTATTGGAGCTGGATGATTCACATTTGCCACTTCTTTGCTGTCTATGCTGTAGTTACCTGTGTCATGGGAAGCAAAGGGAAGACTCAGAGGGTTCTCTGCACTGGGGGAATGGAGGGTGCAGAGCTCTTTCTGAATCTTAATCAGAAAGCAGCAACAGGTAGTGCAATAAAATAGCTTTAACAGTATAACTTGTAAGTAAATCTTACATACCTTCAGACTCTGGGAACCACACTTTTGTGTAGCATCAGAGTGAACCCAGGTGAATTCCCATAGCTTGTGCAGATCCCACATCAGAAAGGTTCAGTCTCCCATACTGTAGCATCCTTTATTTTGCGTAGCAAACAAAACCATTTATCTACTGATGGGCC
Source organism: Agapornis roseicollis (assembly GCA_002631895.1). Lineage (NCBI taxonomy): Eukaryota > Metazoa > Chordata > Aves > Psittaciformes > Psittacidae > Agapornis > Agapornis roseicollis. The sequence goes on from NDXB01000301.1 coordinate 11,700, forward strand.
AGGATGGTGTCCACCAGAGCGCAGTGCTGACCACCCTGAGGCATGCCAGCAATTTCCTTTACAGTGCTGCATGCTGGGGGTTGGTTATATGGCAGCTACTCCTGCTAAGAATAATTAAGGCTTCTCAAGCCTCAAGTACAAGGCCCAATAGAGTAGGCGTGGCTTGCTCAAGACTGCCAGCTGTTCCAGGATTATATTTACCCCAAAGAACCCAATACAGAAGGCTGGTTAGCTAATGCAATATTGGGTAGGACTGATACACACATTACAGATTATTTACCTTAGGTAGCTGCAGAAGTCTCTTTGACAAAACACAATAAGTTATAAAGCTAAAAAAAAAAATTACATTTGTGTGAGCAGATTCATGTATCATCAAGATATGAGTTCTCTGAACTAGTGAAGTTGGAGGAAACGTTTTTTGGAGGAGAAGATTGCTTGCTGTGCATTCTGTTGTTTTCAGAACTTAGATTATTTTTGTTTTAAATCTTCAACAGTGTACTTGAGTAGGAGTGGGTAGAGGAATGCAGATAAAGTAGTAATTATACACATTGCATGCAATTTTATTGTTTTCTTCTGCTTAATAAGCAAGGTCTGAAATAACTTTTCCATGCTATCATCTTCAAAAATATCTATATCATACATACATGGTGATGTGCCTTATGGACATCTGGCCCTGAGTTTCTAGTTATTTGCCTCACAGATATAAAAGCATTCAAGCTTATGAAAGTCCTGCTTACATGAAATATAAATACTTGAGAAAATATAGTCCATTTCTATGTTTTCTCTTTTGCTGAATTGTATTTGTGGAATTCTGGGAGTCATGACCTTACTCATCTCTAATCCTGATCTATTTATAATTGCACCTCATATGATTCTGAGATGAAAAAAAGATTATATAATCTGCATGATGTTCTCAAACATGACCATGTTATATGAGAAATTGTTGTGAAATCTCTTGGTTGTATAGATTAAGTATGTTTTTCAATAAATTTTTGGGTTGATATTTGTTTATTCTCAAGTGGGAGAATTCAGGTTCTGGTAAATAAGAATATCTCTCAAAAAGCTTGTTTTATAGTCCTCCAGATTAGGTTAGTAAACTCGACAAATGTTTGAATGAAATCTTGAGGACACTTGGCATTGCTTCAGTGCTAATGGAGTTGGTTTGGACAGGTATTTTTTCAAAGGATTCAGTGTGGGTCTTTTTAAGGAATGTTTGCAAAATCTGTCATACTAAGTGAGAGATGAAGGTATCTGACAATTCTGAGGAAGAACACAGAGTTACCAAATCCATGTAACATATCACATGATTAGATGGAGCAGTATTTTAATAGGATTTATAGCTACTATTTATTCTCAAAGGGACAAACACAGATTAAAATTTACTTAGAAATGTGAGTCACATTTCCAATGGGAGAAAAGCAACTTGTCATTTCTGATGCAGTACTTACTTCTTATTACAATAACGATATCAACAAGAACGTTTTTGAAGTTTACAGAAGGGGGGGGGGGAGAGGTGTGTCATGGTTTAAACCCAGCCACACAGCTCGTTCACTCACTCAACCCCCCTTTCTTGCCCTCCCCCTAATCCCAGAGGGATGGGGAGGAGAATCAAAAGAATGCAAGCCCCACAGGTTTAGATAAGATCAGCTCAGTAACTAAGGTATGACACAAATCATTACCACTACCACCAATAATAATAATGATAAAGGAAATAACAAGAGAAGAGAATACAGCACCTCACCAGCCATCAACAGGTAACTCACCACACCCTGCCTGACCAAGCACCAACTGATACCTTTTCCAATCCCAACTGAGCACTAGCCCTTCCGGGTAACTCTCAGTTACATCCTGGGCATGATGTGCTGTGCTATGGAATACCTCTTTGGTCAGTTTGGGTCAGGTGTCCTGTCCCTGCTTCCTCACAGCCTCCCCTCCTCCCAGGCAGAGCATGAGGCTCACAGAGTCCATGCTCAGACTAAACATTTGAGCAGTAACTAAAAACATTCCTGTTATCAGTTCTGTTCCCAGGCTGAAAGTCAAAAACATAGTGCTGCACCAGTTATGATTTAGAAGAAAAAATGACTGCTACTGCTAAACCCAGGACAAGGGGATGGGACATATAAACACCAACTCTTTCCTCAGACCAAGGTGGTAATTTTATGTATCTTGGAACTAAAACTACAAAAATTCCCAACATAACTGGGAGTGTAGCAAGCTAATGGAAGACAAACTGCTTAACAATGGCTAATGCCACTATTAAACGTTCATGGTTATCCAGTGAAATTCAAATAAATGGAAATACACTGATATTATTAAGGGATGACTCTTGCTGCTTTGAGATAGACCTGTAATATGGGTTTCTTTATAATTTGTTCATCATGGTGTTTTATATGATGCTTTTTTATTAATTTTTATTAATTTTAAGTTTATATGTTAAGTAAAGGCCACTTCAGTTTGTAGGAGAGGGGGGCTTTTGGTTTATTCTGTGAAAAGATGTACTCCTGTAGCAAAAGATAATTGACTTCCTTTTTACAGCAGTACCTTACAGATACATGTACACTTCCTGTCTATGAAATTTCTTCAGAAATAGATTAAATCAGACTCCTAAGGTAGAATCACACATTTTTCTCTTGTGAAAGATGGAACATGAGCATGTTGCCTGGCAAACAACTTCTCCCAAGATTGCATTTAAACTAGCCGAAAGTTACACAAGTTTGTTTGGTTGTTTGTTTGTTTTTTTTGTTTGTTTGTTTGTTTTTATGCTACTGCATACTCTAGGAAACATCACAACTATGATTTTCAAGGCCACAAGGGAAGCTCTAAATTCTTATACCGTAATAAAAGCTAGAAAGGCTTGCCTGAGTTGGAAGAAATGCTCTCTTTCACCCCATGGGCCAAAATGAGAAAGAAAGGAAGATGGAAATACTCCTAGTACCACACCTCCAAGAGTCAATTATCAGAATTTTCCACCAAAAAAATCCTTATGTTTGCTGAGAATGATTTGTACTTCCTAAGTTGCATTGAGCACTCTTTATTCACCTCATAGATCCAAGCTGTCTACACCCATGAAAGCATCCTGTCTCTACAAGGCAGAAATGTTCATCAGCATAATGCAAGAAATGGCTATGAAGTGCAAACTGCATTTCAGATACACAGTGAAAGCCTATCAGAGCAGATATAGATATATATTAGTAATTACTTTGATTTTTTTTTTTTTTTGGATGGAAAAGTAAACCCTTATAATTGAGGTGGTTTGAATTTTTAGTTTCAGTATACCTCAATGCCCTCCTACAGATGAAGAAGTGGTATTTCTTCAGTTCAAAAGGTCTTGTAGAGATAAATACAACAGTTGTGAGTTGTACATGCAACAGTATTTATTGTTTGCATTATTGTATCATGAAAGAACATACAAGCAGCCATCAGACAGAAAAATAGAACATCCAGGTGTAGCAGGAGCTATGTGTTATATTATTTCATTTGACTTCATGATATTCTGAAAGTTTCCTGTTTCTTTATGATTACATTTGCCATTATCCTTAAAAAAATGAAGAATTCATTTGGACAGACTTGTGATAAAATCCAAAATATGAAACATTAATTAATAAAGATGAAACACAGCCTTGATGAGTAATTTTCAAATTTTTAGCTCTATATATTTGTTAATTAATTGACGTTTGTTTAATATTTTGAACATGACAAACACCATGGAAGCACTAAGCACAATTAGTCACCCTTTTGCAGACTTTAGTTGAAAGAATTAGCTCAGCTGGATTAGGGGGAAATCTGACTAAGTAGATGGATTTACAATCTGACAGTTGGATTTCATTACTGTAGGGATAAGCAATTCCTGCAGTTAAAAGTAGATTTATGAACAGCAGAGAAAAACTGAGGGACAGTGTTAAGGACGCTGTGCTTCTAGCATTGCAATTGGCATGTACAAAAAATAAACCTTCTGTATTGGGTTTTCTTGGCAAGGTTTTAGTAGCAGGGAAGACAGCTGGAGAGAAGAGTGAGAATAAGTGAGAGCAACAGCTCTGCAGACACCCAGGTCAGTGCAGAAGGAGGCTGTGACCCCATGGGAAGCTCATGCTGGAGTAGGTTCCTAGCAGGACCTAAAAAGAGAAGCCACTGCTTGAGCAGGTTTGCTGCAGGACTTGAGACCCCACCGGGGACCCACACTGGAGCATTCTGTTCCTGAAGTACTGCACCCATGGAATGTGGCATCTCACAACGCAGATTCAAATTGATGCAGAGACTCAAATCCTTGTTTATTGTTACCAAGCCCTTTTTGTCCCCTTGTTTGGTACTTTCCCAACCTGCACATACATACAACGTTCAATCACATTGGCCACTGTGAAACTCTCCCAGTAAATAGTCCTATCACAATGTTGCAGACGCTCTCACAACCCCCACATCTTCTGGTCTCCAACTGAGATTCCCACCACAACTACATCCTGGTACATCCTCCCAAGTCTTGCTTGTTTACCTTCCCTGTCCTTCAATGTTTCAACTCATTGCCCCAGGGCTTATCAAGCACCAAGGCCTCAGAGTTCTTTCCAAACTCTTTTTCATGCAAATCTTATCACCTGCACTCCCCACAATGAAAGTGACCCACTCTGGAGCAGTCTGTTCCTGAAGGACTGCACCCCATGGAAGGGACCCACACTGGAGCAGTTCATGAAGAACTGCAACCCATCCTAAGGACTCCCATTGCCGTTCATGGAGGACTGTCTCCTATGGAAGGGACCCCACACTGGAACAGGAGAAGAGTGTAAGGAGTCTTCCTCTGAGGATGAAGGAATGGCAGAAACAATGTGTGTTGAACTGACCACAACTTCCATTCCCTGTTCGCATGCACTGCTGGAGGGCAGAAGGTAGAGAAAATAGGGGATAAGGTTAAGCCTTAGAAAAAGGAAGGGGTGGGGGGAAGATATTTTAAGATTTGGCTTTATTTCTTATTATGCTACTCTGATTTGATTGGTAATAAATTAAACTAATTTCCCCAAGTCGAGTCTGATTTGCCCATTGCAGTGATTGGTGAATCATCTCTCCCTTCTTCCTTTCTGAAGATATGATAATTATCATAAAGAATATATCTCTTTTTTTGTCTTAATCTCAACTGAACACTTCCCCAATTTTACCAAGCCTGTCAGACAGATTTCACTTATCTCATCCTGGTAGCAAGTAAAATGTAGCAACAAATAATAAATAGGTTTGTTTTCCTGTGAGTGTTAATCTGGAGTTTCTCCAAACTCATTGTGAAAATTATGTGATAGGAATTGCATGTCCTGGATGTTACCTTGGGTAGACACTGTTATAGCAGGGAATGAAATCTGAATCTATATCTTTTATCTAAGTGTGAACTATTCTTTTTCTCCATCAGAGAGAAAAGAGAGAATCATGTATAAAGAATTGAAGAGAAAAAGACAAAAGTTCCAAATACCCAAGGTGACTGCTGTGATTTTGGTTTATCTGCCTGTTTACTGAAACTGACTTATTAATGTTTAAAATTACCTTGATAAAGTCTGCAAGCAGTTCATTCGAGTTTTAAATAAAACAGCTTGGTATTTGGCTGGAGCCATATCTCATGTTTCTATTTGCTGAATCTAGATTTTCTTTTCTTCATGGTGAGGCCATGACTGCAAGTGCTGTATTGATTGACCAGAGAAAAAATGTATTAAATATTGCTTACCATCTATCTTAAAGAATATGAAATTACTGAATAGTGTCTTGCATCTTGCTACAAGTAGTCCTCCAAATGATGGTGTACAGTGCTTTCATGTAAATTTTAATCATCCTTTCTAAAATTAGACATTTATTTCATTTCAGGAAAAAATGTTGAATCAAGACCTCCAAATATTTACTTTTCTGGGTAGCCCCTAGGAGTCACTATACAGTAAATACTGCATTACATATGGTATCAAAGAGCAAATCTTTTTCAGGACCAAATACAAATCCATCCAGCATTTTTACAAGCCCCTGGTACATGATCTTGATTAACTAGTTGTTGTTTGGCAATTTTAAAATAGGATGAAGGAATTGTCCCATAAGAGCACCCCACCATGTTCAAAGATTATCACAGCTAATCAAAATATTTTTTGAGATTTAGTTTGCATTTGAAAATCAGAATTATTTGAGAAGCAGGTACTACTAAACTGTCACACATCCATGATTATGAGTATTTAGCAAAGGCGGTGTAATTGGTTGACATAGTGCTGAAGTGTCTCACTAACTCGGCATCAGCCTGTAAGTGCTGCTTTTATCCAGCACAGAGGCTGACCTTCCCCCTTGTCAGCACAGCCTGTTCAGATGTCTGGAGACAAATCTGACAGTAGGAGGCAACTTCAGATAACTGAAATCAGCTTATGGTGATAAAACTGTCTCACTGGAACAGCCCTCGGAGCTGACTAGGTTTTAAGAATCTTTTCATTTATTTATTAATCTTTGTCAAAGTACACAAAAAATAACTGGTAACAGCTTGCTTTGCCTTCTATATTAGGTTGGTCTGATGTAGCTTACACTGAATTGCTGCAACATTGCACCATGAAAACAATATACGTCAGTAGCTGCTGAAACACAGGTTTTCCCACAAAAAAAAAAAGATGTGTCTTAAGAAACAGTAGAAGTTAATAATTCACTACTGCTGCTCAGTAGGTGTCAATGACACAAAGGAAATGAGGAAAATAGAAGGACAAAGAAAAAAAATTATTTACAAGAACCAGTTCAACTCCCATGTGTATGTTGTTAATAAAAGTATATTTGCCTTGTTGTAGTTAGTATTGTTCTGTCTTATGTCTGACTTTGCATATTCATGTGCTCAGTGCTTTGTGGATGGACAATTCTGCTTTGTCTGATGCACTAGCATAATTCAAAAAAGATTTTGCAAAAGTATAAGCAATTCTACTATTCAGTAGTATCAAGTCAAGATCCTGCTATAGTTTTTCCCATATCTTGAAAGTCTGTGATACCTGAAAAGATTGTACAGGGTTAGACGATCCTTTAAGAGGGTTTTCAGAGACAGTTTAGGACTGACATAGGTAAGTATACACATCAGAACATATACCTGAAAAAAAACGTGAATTAGTGTTTAATTCACAAAAGAAAAATATGAATATTTCAGATAAGAGTAAAATATAAAGAAAATTTCCATTTTCTCTGTTGACTTTTGATGTTTGATATATTCATGTAAGAATATCCTGATTTCTAAACATACCTTAATAAATTAATATTTTTAAAATGTATAAAGATCTCCTAAACCAAATAAAAGCATATTGTAACAGGCAGATGTACTACTCAAATGGAAAGATTTTTGCTCATTGTTTTTAATTTGAAATAAGAACTCCAAGAGGAGAATTCTTCTGATTCCCCTCCCTGGCCCTCCAGGAGCACAGGGAGAAAGAAGGCAGGGAGTGAGCAAGCGTCTGCATGGTTCTGAGTTATTGGCTGGACTTAAACCATGATAAGTATATAGCAATTATAATCAGAAAGGGGAATCTTATTCCAGTATCAAATCAGATATCTCCTGATGGCTGAAGATAGATATTAAGAATTTCAGGGGTGAGCTACAGAGCACCTAACTTGTGTTATACATTTGTGCCTAACATGCAGCTGGTGAAGAACTGGTAAAGCCATTCTTCAAATTCAACTCTACCTATATAGTCAAATGAGAGAAATAAAGTACATTAGACTTTTGTATTATAAGAATATGTATATTCTTATACATATATATGTATATATGTATACATATGTATATATATGTATTATATATGTATATATAATATATACTTATATATAATGTATAAATAAGAAAATTGAGCAGAGAGGACGTCACTTCAAAAGCTTTCAATTATCTCTATCTCTCTATCTCTGTCTCTAATCTCTATCTATCTATCTATCTATCACTATATCCCTCTCACTAAAACAAACATTCAAATGAAAAGGGATTTTCAAGATGAAATATGTAGAGTGAAGTCCAGAGAAGAAGAAACTAAGGCTGTTGTGGAATATAAAAATATTGATTTCTGACTGTAGTATATATGATCGATATCTTCTCTCCCTTCTGTGATGGAAGGGAGATGATCCTTGCCTCCTACCTTTTGTTCACCCAGTATGGACAATGTCAGCCTAAGGGAAGACTGAGAAGAAGTGTAACATTGCACAGTGGTAGAAGATAACTTGGGTTGCCCTCTTACATTTTGCAAATAAACAATTGCATAAACCAGTATGATTAGATCCTCAATTGCTAGGAGGGCAGAAGAAAAGCAGCTTATAAGTACCCGTTTTTTTCTGCTTTTTTTCCGAGGTTTGAATAGTTCTGAAACGTTGGAAAAAAGTGAGAAGTGCAATGTCAAGTTTAGCATTGGGGTGAGACCACTTGTGTGACATTCAACAAGGTTCAGTGCTGGGTCCTGCACTTGGGTCATTATAACCTGAATATAAGCCAGAAGTGTGCCCAGGTGACCAAAACACCAACACCCTCCTGGCTTTTATCAGAAATAGTGTGGGCAACAGGACCAGGGCAGTGATCATTCCCCAGTACTTGGTACTGCTAAGGCCACACCTTGAATATTGTGCTCAGTTTTGTGCTCCTCACTACATGAAATACATTAAGGTGCTGGAGCATGTCCAAGAAGGGCAACAAAGTTGTTGAAGGATCTAGAGCACAAGTCTTGTTTGAGGTAGCTGGGGTTGTTTAGTCTGGAGAAAAGAAGGCTCAGGGGAGACCTTACTGCTCTCTACAGCTGATTGAAAGGAAGTTGTAGTGAGGTGGGGTGTCAGTCTCTTTTTCCAAGTAGCAAGCTGTATTGGGTTTGCATAGCAAGGTTTTGGTAGCTGGGGGAGCTTATAGAGGTGGCTTTTGTGAGAAACTGCCAGAAGCTTCCCCTATGTCTGACAGAGCTAATGCCAGAGGGATCCAAGGCAAAACCCATCAGTGACAGTGGCAGTGCCCCTGGGATAACATAGTTAGGGCTAGGGGGTACCAACTGTTCAACAACCTGCAACCAGAGAGAGGAGCAAGAATATGTGAGAGAAGCAGCTGTTGAATTCCTTTTGCTCATGGCAATAACTGGTGAGCAAACTCTCCCTGTCCTTATCTTGACCCACAAGCCTTTCATTACATTTTCTCTCCCCTGTCCAGATAAGGAGGGGAATGATAGAGTGAGCACTTGGTGTCCAGCCACAGTCAATGCACTACAAGAATAGGACAAGAAGAAAAGGTCAACTAGATATTAGAAAAATTTCTTCATGGGAAGTACTGTCAAGCATTGGAGTAAGATGCTCAGAGAAGTGGCTGAGTCACCATAACTGGAGGCAATTAAAAGACATGTAGATGTGGTGTTTAAGGCCATGCCTTATTTGTGAACATGGAAGCACTAAGTTAACAGCTGGACTTGATCTGAAAGGTCTTTTGCAACCTAAATGATTCTATGATTCTATGAAAAAATATTTTGTCTCTCTACAATTGTTAGGTACAAAACTAGAGCTAATGGGATGTTTTCAATGCTCAGTTTGCAATATTAGTGCAATGTAGCAGATGCATGATAGGAGGTGTTCTGGGCCTGCATCTGGTAACCTGCAATGGGCCAAGAAATGCGTTTTGAAATGAGCATTGTTAAAGCCAGCTATTTGAAACACACTGAAGAATAGTGAACATGAGGACTCTAGCATATTATTACAGAAAGATATAACACGTTACAAAGAACTATGTTTTCTTAAGGTTTCTGATTGAGAGAAAAGACTATACTGACTTTGGAAGATGATGAAAAATTAAAGAGAAAATTTGCTGAACAGATAAAAGGGGAAGTAAGGCAAGACAAACAAACTGGAGGTCAGTCAAGGCATCCAGAATCAGTTCCTTGCCTCACAGCTTCCTGTCCTTCCTTTTACACTTGCCAGCTAAGCAATGGAATCTGAATTCCTGTATCCTGACTAATGTAGCTGAGAACAGTGACAGCTCATCTGGAAAAACCAGCACTTCAAAAGTACCAGAAAAATGTTGGAGACTAGCTTGAGCAGCCTAGAGAGCTATCTCATGATAGCCAGCAACAGTTGAGATGAAGCAATTCTATAACTCTGCAGTGCTGTATGCTGATGAGACCTCACAGAACTATAGCACAACCTGTAAAGAAAGAACAGGAGATGATCCATCAGAAAAGAAGAACAAGAAAAATCTCTTGCCCCTGGAGATTCTTAATGCTAGAAATGCACTTTGGCTCACTGCACTGGACTGCAAAGCAGCAGCTCAATGGCAAGTACCAGAAATATAGGCAAACTGCAGAACTGCATATGGAGGAAAATCAGGACAGATGACCACCACAGAGGTCTTGCAGCCTAAATATGACTTGATAAGAAGAATGTATGCGCAGCTATTGTTCTCCAACCTGAAAGTGATCAAAAAATAGGCGAGGTTGCTGCTTTGCTAGTCAGAATGAGTATGCAGGAAGAAACAGTAGGCTTTTCTAGGGTAAAGGTGAAAGATGTTGGTGGATAAAAGTATGAAGAAATCAGTTCTATTTGAACATCTAACATTTGATTAAGATGCTATCTATAAATTGATAAGTGAGAATGAACCACAACTTGAAGGATGATGGCTCATTAAGGAAAGAGAGCAATGACATGCTAAGGTAGAAGATACTGAAGAGCAGACTGATGATCAACATATGTTTTAATAAGAACATGAGTAGCTCACAGTATGATAGCTCTCTCCTATGCTCACATATTTAAAACTGATTAACTTTGAAGTATATAGAAATCACACTCTTAAATGAATCAATTTATTGCCAATCAATCAATACAGCCTTTGGGCCACTGATTAGGAAAAAAAAAATCCAAAACTAAAAGAGAAGTAACTCTTCAACAGTTACTGGAGGAACTTAAAGTGTGAAAGCAAGCCTAATGGAAAACCATGATAACCCATGGATGAGTTAACTGTAGGCGCAGAAGTTTTAGCCTTCCAGTTAAAGAACCAAAGCAGAAGCAAGCATCTGGAGATGTATTGTTCCTATGCAAGGCATAGTCTTAAAGAATGATCAGTTATTCCCCGAGGCTATTGAATAGAAAGAAGATACAGAGAGACCACAGATGGAAAACCAGATTGCATGGGGTTCACAAAAGACGGTACATACTTGTAGCATACAAAGAATCTGCCTGCAGATGGGCAAAGCCCTGAAGAGAATGTATTTTAAACTATCCCTTTGGTGGAGTTCACAGTTCATTAATCTGTGACTTGGTTGCATCTTAGTTCAGGTCATGAGAGGAAAACATATGAGCAGAAGCTTTTTGTATTGGGGTTACAAAACTAGATAATTCCCTGCTTCAAGAAGCAGTATTGTTATTGAAGGAGTACTGTAAATTTAAGCTGAAGACACTCTGTGGGTAGTAAAAGACAAACAGTTTAAGGGAAAACAGATTCTAAAAAGGAGAGCCTTTATCAAGATAGTAACAATGCCTTTTAAAATCAGCAGTTTCCTAAATAAAGATTAAGGTAAAACCTCTGTGTTGACTGTTGTGGAATTAACTAACTCCTGCAGGAAAATTTACCAAGAGAACTGACCATGAAAATAGAATTAGTCACACAAGTTTGAATGAAGCTCAGTACAGACTAATTTACTACTATTTGTCATTATTAGAATTTCTAAGATGAGCAATTTTTACTTCATTTTAGATTTCAGGTATTAAATATAATTTGTGTTGGAATAAACTTTAACATTGGAAATTTTACTGAGACCAAATTTTGTGAGATTTTTATCTTGGCATGTTTTTAAAAGATGGATTAAAGAAGTTTCTAATACATATCCAAAATAATTCAAGGTTTTCAGAAGACTAATAAGAGACACCTTTACTCCAAAAAGTTTTGATCACACTGAAAGCTAGCATAATATTTTCTAAGTCAAAAGATTATGTTACACCTCCTTTAAAATCACTAGTATACATTTAGCAATTTATCCATACCCACTGATTTAAAAAATATTTGTAAGTAGTAGATGTTGTTTAACATCTTCCACTGCTACTAATGGTCTGGGAAGTGCTTCATTATGCTTGTGTGTTGAAATCCATCACCATGTTATTTCTTAAATGCAGAAGAAAAAACTTATTGAACACGTCTGGCTTTTCTTCTTTAACTTTAGCAATCTATGACCATCTACTATTGGTCTCAAACTATTACTCATTTTTTTAAATTAATGAACAAATAGCAACAATGACAATTCTTATTGCCTACTATAGCCATGGATTTCTTCCTTTGTTAGCTTTTCTTCCCTTATCGATGTGTTAAAATCCTTAACTTTGAATCTGTATACACTGCTGAATACCTCTTCTATTCATAAAATACTACAATTTTTTTATCACTGCTTTTGCTTAATGAAATTTTATCTAATGTCATCCTCTCTCTTGATTATGGAATTATAGTTGTTAAAGACATTCAATATACTCTTCTTAAATTAACTGCAAATTCTAATTCATATTATTTCTAGCTTTCTTCTTTGGTTGAATTATCTCAAGCTTTAGGAAATTTTCCATTTATTAGCAATACGTGCATATTTAGTACTGATTAGGATGTTTCTTTGTTTGCTCATTTTAAAATGAGTAGGTCAGGATCACTGGTTCCTAGGCAACATTGAACTGACCTGTCAAGCCAGTAATGTACCTTGAACTCCCATAATGAGATCCTAAGGAGACACCTTGAGGCAGTACTAGCCAACTTTGGCGTATATCAGAAACCAATGAATATGGAAAAAAAACTTGCAACATTAAATCAAACTTGTAGCCAACTTACCTCTGTCTGTACATATGTACATTTCCTAGGGAAGGTAATGGATTACAACAGGAAAGTCAGTTCATTGCATTTTCTCCCATACCCCCCCCCCCAAAAAAAAATGTGAACCATACTGTGTAGTGAGTGGTTATGAATTTTTATTTTTAATATTTACACATTTAATCCTATAAACATAACTGGAAAAATGGTGGTCTCATTACAAGGTCCAACTTTTACTGAAGCAAAACATAGTACTTCATAAAGTCGTAATGATACTGATGATTTAAAGTATATAGTCTTGAGGTAACTCTGCCATGGATTGTCAACCGTATGCTTGGCTGCGTCAAAAGGAGCATGAAGTTGAGGGAGATGATTTTTCCCCTCTACTTCACTTCCATGACACCCCACCTGGGGTCATGCATCCAGCTCTGTATTCAGATTAGAATGCATTACACATTACATCATGTTACAGCAAAAGAATATTTTTAGATATATATGCATAATATATATATATGTAAAAAAATATAGGTAGGTGAGGTGCATAATGCTTCCAAAAAATAGGAATAACTGGTGCAATTTCTCTGTGCTTCATTTCTTCCACTGCAATGATTTCCTTTGCCATACTTTTCCATACAGTTGTCCATTTACATAAAAGGCTCTTCAGGGTAGAGGCTGTCTCCTGTGTTGATGTGGCCCTAAACATAATGGACCCTGATTTCCTGTGACTCTAAGCTCTGTGATAATACTAATAATTAACCAATTCATTTGATCTATAATTGAGATGGGTTTGAGCTACATAACATGGATTCTGTTTTAATTAGATTCTTATAGTGAAGTCATCAACAGAACAGCTTACTTCTTTCCAATCCTCTCCTGTGTGCCAATGTTTGGGATAGTTAGGTGCCAAGTTTTTAGCAAAACTAAGATTTGATTGTTAAAATAGACTGATTGCAGAAAGCAAGGTCTTGTTTATTTTGCAAAATCCCCACAACATTCATGTAGGCTTTTTAAAAGGAGCTATTATATTTTCCTTCTATCAACAAGTCTCTGCCAAGTATTTGCATACACATGCTCATTTTTAAATCCCATTTAAAACTAGGATGCCTTTTCAATATAAGATGTAAATTTTGAGTCCAAAGGATTACCACATTTTCCAGTTTATTAGTCATTGTTCTCTTTTAGTTTAAGGCATGCAAATTAGTCTTTTCAGAAAAAAATTGCACCCCTCCAATTTATGAATTAAGAATGGTACTTGCAAATCCTAGAATTGTTCTTTTATAAAGTGCTATCTTTTAGTGTATTCCTTGGCCTGGCACATATATTCTGAAGCTTAATAGAATCCTACTTTGTTACTCTGTTGGGGATATTTTCCCCTAGGCATAATAAAGAACTTAAACTGTGAATAAAGCTCTAAATATGAAAAATTTGCTCTTGTTGATAGTTACTTAGGCTTATGAATATATGTGTCAATAACAACAAAACTGTTTGCCAAAATAATGACTGCTCAGCATATGCAATTGTTCCGCTGTTGGTTCAGAACTACACTGCAAGCTGGTGAGACAGAAAATTTCTATCTCTTCAACCTGAAATGCCTAAAAAAAAATAATTTTCATTTTCTGCTGTACTTATATCCCCCTCCCCACGCTCCCCGCAACCCTTCCCTTCAAAAATCTGATTGCTTCACTTTGTCCAGCTGCATATTTCCAGAAAAGATTTTAGGTCAGATTGTGTCATTAGCAGACTGTGAATTCTGACAAGCTTTAACGCAAAGTCCACTCAGAGATAATGCAGATCTGTAACAACAGCTCCAGACACCTGACTGACAGAGCCCTTTGTGGTGCTGCTGGTTTCAGCTGGCAAAAGAAAAGATATTACTCAGATGATACCAACTGTCTTTGTTTCTTCTTCTGAATATTATTACAGGAAACATAAATACTTCTTTTAATATTAGTTTCCCAGATAAGTAATTCTTGTAATTTCTTTTAGGCAAGACAGAGTGGATGGGTTCAGGGAACAATCTTCCTTTTAAAATATGACCCTCCCTATTTGTAACCTGCATTTGCTGTATATACAGAAAAATACAGTTGTAAAGACTGAAATACTTTACCAGTCTTACAGCAGGCTCTCCATCCAATCGGTTTTACAATCTCAAGGATATTATAGCTAGTCATTTTATTGCAAACTTAGTTACTTTAACAGAAATAATTTCTGTTCTGTCCTTTTTAAGAAGTATACCGACCCTGGCAACATCTGCACACACAATAATGTATTTAGAAGGTGCTCATGCATTTTGAGCAAGGATTGATTAAAGCTGCTGAAATAATAGATGCCTCTGTATAGGAATTCAGCCTAAATCCTAGCTTATAAAGCCATTCTGTGGCAGTGCAAGAGTTGACAGTACGGGGAATGCCATAGTTAGAGGTGAATCAGCAGCAGCCTGCAGCAAATATACGGGCCTCCCAAACACTCAAAAAGACAAGATACAACACATTAAAAAAAATACAGAATGTTTTAAGGGAAGATAATACAACATTCATACTATAGAAATGAGGTCTTGCTTAAGCATCTGAAGGAATGATATATATACCATCTTGACAGAAGTCATCTAGGTGATGCAGTATGCGCCCAGCATGACTGAGAACAACGGCTGCTTTAATAGAGCTCTTTGGACTAAAAGTCTGAGTTTTAAGACACAGACAATTGTGTATGTTTGGAGGGGTGAAAGGGGTGGAAAAGTAGCATGAACTGCTCCATGCAGAAAATATTATATTTCTAAGCAGAAGACTAAATACTTTTTGTGGCATGAATGTGTCACTCCCAGGGAACCCACCAAGCCTTACAACAGTATGTGGAAATCAGTATCAGAAAGTATGTTTCTTGATACTGCCTGGCTGAAAGTCATATAGATTCATAGAATAGTTAGGGTTGGAAAGGACCTTAAGATCATCTAGTTCCAACTCCCCTGCTGTAAGCAGGGACACCTCACACTAAACCATGTCACCTAAGGCTTCATCCAACCTGGCCTTAACGCCAGGGGTGGAGCACTCAAAACTTCCTTGGGCAACCCATTCCAGTGCCTCACCACACTAGCAGGAAAGAATTTCTTCCTTAGATCCAATCTAAACCTCCCCTGTTTAAGTTTCAACCCATTACCCCTTGTCCTGTCACTACAGTCCCTAATGAAGAGCCCCTCCCCAGCATCCCTATAGGCCCCCTTCAGATACTGCAAGGCTGCTAGGAGGTCTCCATGCAGCCTTCTCTTCCCCAGGCTCAACAGCCCCAACTCTCTGCCTGTCTTCGTATGGGAGATGTTCCAGTCCCCTGATCATCCTCGTGGCCCTCCTCTGGACTTTTTCCAACAGCTCCATGTCCTTTTTATGTTGAGGACACCAGAACTGCACACAATACTCCAAGTGAGGTCTCACGAGAGCAGACTAGAGGGGCAGGATCACCTCCTTTGACCTGCTGGTCACGCTCCTTCGAATGCAGCCCAGGATACAGTTGGCTTGCTGGGCTGCAAGCGCACACTGTCAGCTCATGTTCATTTTCTCATCAACCGAAAATCTCAAGTCCTTTCCCGCAGGGCTGCTCTGAATCTCCTCTTTGCCCAACCTGTAGCTGTGCCTGGCATTGCTCTTACCCACATGTAAGACCTTGCACTTGTCATGGTTAAACTTCATGAGGTTGGCATCAGCCCACCTCACAAGAGTGTCAAGGTCCCTCTGGATGGCATTCCTTCCCTCCAGCGTATCCACCAAACCACACAGCTTGGTGTCATCAGCAAACTTGCTGGGGGCGCACTCAATCCCACTGTCCATGTCAGCGACNTCCCTCTGGATTCCTTCCCTCCAGCGTATCCACCAAACCACACAGCTTGGTGTCATCAGCAAACTTGCTGGGGGCGCACTCAATCCCACTGTCCATGTCAGCGACAAAGACGTTGAACAAGACCAGTCCCAACACCCATCCCTGAGGGACACCACTCGTCACTGGCCTCCAGCTGGACACTGAGCCATTGACCACAACTCTGCGTGGAGCCACCCAACCAGTTCTTTATGCACCAAGTGCCCCACCTATCAAATTGATGTCTCTCCAATTTCGAGACAAGGATGTTGTGTGGGACAGTGTTGAACACTTTGCACAAGTCCAGGAAGATGATGTCAACTGCTCTATCCCTGTCTATCAGTTCTGTAGCCCCATCATAGAAGGCCACCAAATTGGTCAGGCAGGATTTCCTCTTAGTGAAGCCATGCTGGCTGCCACCAAGCACCTTGTTGTTTTTCATGTGCCTTAGCATGCCTTCCAGGAGAATCTGCTCCAAGATTTTTCCAGGCACAGAGGGGAGACTGACTGGTCTGTAGTTCCCCGCGTCATCCATTTTCTCCTTCTTGAAAATGGGGGTTATATTTCCCTTTTTCCAGTTGTCGGGAACTTCACCTGACTACCATTATTTTTCAAATATGATGGCCAGTGGCTTAGCAATTTCACTCACCAGCTCCTTCAGGACCCGCGGATGGATTTCATCAGGTCCCATGGAGTTGTGTACGTTCAGGTTCTTAAGCTGGTCTCGAACCAGATCCTCTCCTACAGTGGTCCCAAGGTCTTCATTCTCACAGTCCCTGCATCTACCTTCCAAGACTTGGGTGGTGCAGTCAGAGCCTTTGCCAGTGAAGAGTGAGGCAAGGAAGTCACTAGGAACGTCAGCCTTCTCCAAACCCATGGTAGCAAGTTCTACCAATAGCTTCTGGAGAGGGCTCATGTTGTTTCTCGTCTGTTTTTTTATTCACTGTGTACCTATAGAATCCCTTTTTATTATCTTTCACATCCTTATCCAAGTTTAATTCTAACTGGGCCTTAGCTTTCCTTACATGGTCCCTAGCTTCCTGGACAACATCCCTGTATTTATCCCAGGCCACCTGTCCTTGCTTCCACCTTTTATAAGCCTCTTTTTTCCTTCTAATTTTTCTCAGTAGCTCCTTATCCATTCAAGGAGGTCTCCTGGCCCTCCTGCTGCACTTCCTTCTAGTTGGGATGCAACACTCCTGAGCTTGTTAAACGTGATTCTTGAATATCATCCAGCAGTCTTGGGCTCCCCTGTCCTCTAGGGCTATATCCCATGCAACCTTACTAATTAGGTTCCTGAAGAGCCCAAAGTCTGCTCTCTTGAAGTCCATGGCAGTGAGCTTGCTGCACGTTCTTCTCATTGTCCTGAGTATCTTGAAGTCAACCATCTCATGTTCACTGCATCCAAGGCTGCCCTGGAGTATCACATTTCCAACCAGCCCTTCCCTGTTGGTGAGCACAAGGTCAAGCATGGCACCTCTCCTTGTTGGCTCCTCTGTTTCTTGTAGAAGGAAGTTTGTTTCCACACAATTGAAGAATCTCCTGGATTGCTTGTGCCGGGCTGTACTGTCCTGCAACAGATAACGTGGTTGAAGTCCTTCATGAGGACAGTGGCCTGTGAGTGTGAGGCTGCTCGTATCTGTCTATAGAGTGCTTCATCCAGAGAGTCCTCTTGATCAGGCGGTCTGTAACAGATCCCCACAATAATGTCCCCCAGAGCTGTTCTCCCTTTACCGTGACCCACAAACTCTTTGTTGACTGCTCACCTGTCCCCAGACAGAGTTCCATACTCTCCAGCCTATCCCTAACATAAATAGCAACTCCTGCTCCCCGCCTGCTAGGCCTGTCTTTTCTAAAGAGCCTGTAACCTTTTATTCCAACATTCCAGTCATAGGAGCCATCCCACCATGTTTCTCTGATACCTATTACATCATATCCCTGCAGACATGCACAAATCTCTAATTCCTCTTGTTTGTTTCCCATACTATGGGCATTTGTATAAAGACATCAGAGCCTAGGCATTTTATCCAATATTTTCTCCACCTCTTGTTAGCCTTATACACCTCTGCACCCTCAGTGATCAAATGATCCTGTTCTAGACTACTACCAGCTGTGAGGATTACAATAGGCAATTTTCTCTAAGTGCTTTCTCCTGTGGCTTCTGCATCTTTCCTACACAGCCTGCAGTCTTTCAAACTGAAACAGAAGTTGTGCAATGCTTTTGACTAACAAAAGCAGAAATCACAAATCAGACCTCATTTTGACAGTGCCCTTGGTATAGAAGATTCATGTATTCGGAGAGAGCTCTGTACAAGTTTCTACTTCATGCTTATTTGGAAATACCTCCCTGTACAAATTCACAACTGAACAAGGACATGTGCAGTAGAGAACTGTACAAAGGTGATGTCTCTGTCCAGTGTAAATCTGTTCATCTTCACTGACAGCAATGTAGCTATGACAAGCTAGAGCAGCAGAGATTTTCAGTTGTGAGAGATTCCCACTCCAGGTTCTGCAATGCTTGTGTTGATGGTATGGCCGTTTTGGCCATATTATGTACAAAGACCAACACTCAAATAAATATAAACCAAGATTATTTTGTAATAGTCTTAAAATACTACCAGGAAAAGGCAAAACCATGTTTTTAAAACATACTGGCATTATTACTGCTGGCAACTGAATTTCAACAATAGAATTTTACGTGCATGAAGAATTTTCATTCACATAATTTCATAACCATGTAGAAATACCAGTAATTGACCTAGTGTTAAATCAAACAATATTGTGTTCCAGTCCAGCAGGTGTTTGCAGTTTTATCCTAATCATGCCTTCAAATGCAGGTTTTAATTTATGTGGAATTTTAATGTTTAGAATTATGAATATTTTGAAAAATATTGTATATTTGTACATTCAGACCATAAAATGTGTATCCTGCACCCTTTTTCCTCATTAGAACTATTCCACTAAATTTCTCCTTTCTGTTCTGCTCTTGCTATAGTCAGCTGTGTTACCAAAAAGGAGGGTAAGGTAATTCACATACATATAGGCATTATCCATCAAATACTTTTCTTCAAATACCAGGTAGAAACTAACTAGTGTAAAAGATTAACTGATGGATGGAAGTAACTCCAGGATCATTTTTCAAACCTACTATATTATTTTACATTATTTTGTGCAACTTTTAAGCCTGCAACACTGATGAAACGCAGAAGACTAGAACCAAAATTAACTTTCTTGTTTTGTACTTTAATATTCTGATCCTTCCCAAAGCTATTTTTGCCCTGAAATAGACAATCAAGATCTAACAGAATCTGGGTTTTTTTCATAATTTTTGAATTAGTGTGAAACTGAGGATTCTTGTGGAACTCTTTAAACCTAAAAGTATTCAAGCACATACTTATGCAGATGCAGATTTACTGGAGGTAGGGGAGAAAGAGATGCACAGGACAGTATTTACTTTCCCTACCAAGATCACCTGGTGCCATGTGTTGCATTTTCATCCATGCTATTGTGAAGGCTGTTATTAGTTGGCCACTAGGCAGGCAAACAAATCAAAAGAGTCCATGCTATTATACACTTGCACAATTTGCTGAATTGGGAATTTCAGTAATGAACTAAGCAAAATAAGCTTGCGGAAATGTGGAAAGCCAGAAATCAATGAACCTTGTGTATAGGCCATAAAAGTTTTGCAGTTAATATAATAGTACCATGCAACAAAGCGCGAGACTGTTGCATCTTTTTATTCTACCACCATGTGCTGCCACCTGCCAAACATTGCCACGTTTATCCTAACGAGGTGGATACTTCTGAAGGTGGTGAAGGCAGATTTACTTTCAAGCCAAGGGCTGCTTCCTTTTGCAGGTGCACTGACAAGACTGAGAAATCTCAAAGTATGCAAGAAAAAGGACTTTTTTGCAGGTTACTGCTCTTTGAAAAGCACAGCACAGACTATTTCTTCAAGAGTGCTTAAAAGGTCGATATCAAGTCAGAAACTGAGTCTGATACTCTGAGTACAATTGCATTATTTTTCACATACTGATGCATTTAGAGTCTTAATTTCACATATCCTTTCTTGAAATATAGGAAGTCAGAGCCTTTAAGGTGGAAAGCTGTGTTTGTGGAGACCATTGTTCATCTTATTGTGCTTTTAATTCCTGTCTTTATCAGTGAAGGAAAGCAAAAAACCTGACAACTAGAAAAGAGAGGGGCTGTTACATTTCAGATATGCAAAATTCAACTCTTGCAGACACCGATTTGCCTTTTGAAAAAGTTTCATGACAGCTATGAAGCAAAACTCCTTGTCACTATTCACTTTTCATGCCCTTTCTGGCTTGTGTTCTGTGGGAAGAAGAAGGAAGAGAAATGGGAAGTCTTGTGCAAGTTCCTGTAATGTGCTGAATTTTGATGAGATGACAATTACAGTCAGCCTCAGGAGCTTTCCTAAAATGCTGCCTTCAACACTAAATCCGTGGCTTATTCTTTCTCACATGTGAGCTGGAATACTGAAATATTGAGGAACATCCTTTTCTACATACTCTTGCTTGAGCTAGACAAGGACATTTTTTTTGTCCCAAAAATTTTGAAATGTCTAAAACCTTTTAGAATTGTACTATAAGATAATAGCAAATTAAGAACCATGTCCACAGGTATACGTGCGTAGATAATTCATAATATTATGCATTTTATCTTTTGAAGAAATTTGTATCCAGTGTATGGTATTCAAATAACTGGTGATTTTCCTTCCTGTTTAAGACCTGTACTGTTTGGCTCAAACATTTCTTGTTAAGAGTGTCTTAAGTAAGAAATTTGTTCTGTGCTGAAGTACTTTCAGCCTTAGTGATTAAGCTGAGCCACTGCAATTCACTACATCAGAAACAACATGGCATTATTTGTCATTTACTCTTAAGTCATTGCCCTTGCTGCCAGGATTAGTTTTGTATTTTGCCAATTGATTAGATAAAGTGAAATACAGAGGCAATGTAGGGTTAAGGGCCTGCAGTCTGGGTTACTGTATATACTAGAGACCCTTTCTGGGCCAACAAAAATACCTTTTTGTATTTTGATACTTTATGCATGTGTATTCATTTTTCTTTTAAAAACTTTCCATCAAGAAGAGGAGTACGCTGATTTTGTTTTGCATGCTGGTTTGTCAGAACGGAGTTCATTTTATTCACATCAGCTGTTATGGGCCTATTTCATTCTGTTTGGAGCTGGTTTGGATCTGTGCTGAAACTACTGATAATTCAAGGATGTTTTTGTTATTGCTCAGCAGTGTTTACACAGAGCAGAGGCCTTTTCTGCTTCTCACCCCACCCCATTAGTGAGTATGCTGGGGGTGCTGAAGGAGTTAGGAGGAAACACAGTTAGGACCACTGACCCCTACTGACCCAAGGGATATCCTGTATCATCACACTCGGCGATAAAAGGTGTGGGAAGAAAGAAAGAAGTCAGGATGTTTGGAGTTATGGTATTTGTCTTCCCAGGTAACCATTCCACTTAACAGACTTCTGTTTTCCTGAAGATGGCTGAACACCTTCCTGCCAATGAGAAGCAGTGAATGAAATCCTTATTTTGCTTTGCTCAGTATATAAAGTTGGGGAAAGAAGAAGGAAAGGTGTGAAAGTTCAAGAGTTTGTCTTCTCAAATAACCTTAACGTGTGATGGAGTCCTGCTTTCCTGGAGATGGCTGAACACCTGCCTGGACAGGAAGTGGTGAATGAATTCTTTGGTTTGCCTTCCTTGTGCACAAGGCTTTTGATTTACCTGTTAAGCTGTCTTTATCTCAACCCAGGAGTTTTCTCACTGTTACTCTTCCAGTTCTCTACCTCATTCAACCATGGGTGGGAATGAATGAGTGGCTGTGTAGGGGTTAGTTGCTAGTGGGGGTAAAACTATGACAGTTCTTTTTCATGTCCAGTTTGGGACTTGAAGGGTTCATGATAATGACATATTGCATTGGAATGTGCCAGATCAAATGCATAGCTGTTCAGCAGTTAATTGACAGGCTTCTATACTTGCCAAGGGGCTTGCTTGCCTTTTCTGTATGCTAGACTTTACTGCTCATTAGTGGTTACCTTTTTTATTCACTATTTGCTGTATTGCTTATCATCTTACTGTGCTGTGCCTGGATACATTTTTATAACAGCAGTGACCATGCTCCTGGACTGGCAGATGGCCACGGCTTCACTGCTGTTTCTGTGCTGGTGTACTGGGCAGGCTGGAACTTCATTGTGGACTTGAGTCAGAGGGACTGTGACTTGTGAGTGAATCCATGTGGGAACAGGACACCCCAAAGTGTCTGTGGCTCTGAATAAACCCATGCCAGACTGGGTACCTCTCGTAGTGCCTGTAGTCCTGATTATGTCTGTGTTGCAAGACATATAGAATCATAGGATCACAGAATAGTTAGGGTTGGAAAGGACCTTAAGATCATCTAGTTCCAACCCCCCTGCCATAAGCAGGGACACCTCACACTAAACCATGTCACCCAAGGCTTCATCCAACCCGGCCTTAAACAACACCAGGGGTGGAGCACTCACAACCTCCCTGGCCAACCCATTCCAGCATCTTACCACCCTCACAGGAAAGAATTTCTTCCTTATATCTAATCTAAACCTCTCCTGTTTAAGTTTGAACCCATTACCCTTGTCCTGTCACTACAGTCCCTAATGAAGAGCCCCTCCCCAGCATCCCTATAGGCCCCCTTCAGATACTGCAAGGCTGCTAGGAGGTCTCCACTCAGCCTTCTCTTCCCCAGGNAGCATCCCTATAGGCCCCCTTCAGATACTGCAAGGCTGCTAGGAGGTCTCCACTCAGCCTTCTCTTCCCCAGGCTCAACAGCCCCAACTCTCTCTGCCTGTCTTCGTATGGGAGATGTTCCAGTCCCCTGATCATCCTTGTGGCCCTCCTCTGGACTTGTTCCAACAGCTCCATGTCCTTTTTATGTTGAGGACACCAGAACTGCACACAATACTCCAGGTGAGGTCTCACGAGAGCAAAGTAGAAGGGCAGGATCACCTCTCTCGACCTGCTGATCACGCTCCTTCAGATGCAGCCCAGGATACAGTTGGCTTTTGTGGCTGCAAGTGCACACTGAAGCCGACTTATGTTTATTTTCTCATCGACCAGCCCCCCAAGTCCTTCTCCACAGGGCTGCTCTGAATCTCACCTTTGCCCAACCTGTAGTTGTGGCCCAGGGATAAGTTCAAACTGGAGAAGGTATGCCCGGAAGCATCTGTGTCTATTCATGAGGTTATGCTGGGGCACCTCAAAGAATGTGTTTATGATTAAGGTCATGTTAGAGAAGGAGCACCCCTGGAGGGACTGCAGCCATGGGTAAGACCACTTTGGAGCAAGTATAGCTCTGAAGGCATTGTGGCCACTCTGGGACAAGTTTACCTCAAACTGACCGTGCCTGTGGATAAGTCTATGCTACAGCAGATATACCTCTGAAGAGACTGTGGCTCACAGATAAGGCTCCACTTGGAGTAGGTGCATCCCTCAGGAACTGCTGTCTGTGGTTAAGTCCAAGATGAAGTAGGGTCAAGGGGAGGACTTCAGTGCAATGTTAAACCTGATGGTCAGGTCCAAAGGCCAGGGCTGGAAACTGTAATGGAAATACCTTTAAACTGTTGAAGCCCATGATTTGAGTTGCATGTTATGGAAATTTCTATAGCAGAAACCATGTGAACCAGTGGAGAATGAGCTATACAAGAAGCAATGAAAGTACAGCAATGACTTGACCTGAGCTGGCTTTGGTAAAGCATTAAGCATTTATTTCCCTTTAGGCATAGAAATAGACCTGAAGATGTCAGCAATATGTCTCTCAGGTGCTCAGATATTATGCATGGGCTTAGTGATTTGAAGAACAGTGTTCTTAGCAGAGAATATTTTGTTTTGAATTGCCACAGTCTCAATGAACATTTTCACCACCCAGTGACTTTGACAAAACAGCATGTTGGCATGTTTTTGTTCAATGACAAAAATACAGCCTTGTTGAACTGGTTTTTAAACAGTAGATGCTTGCTTGGTTTAGTTTGCTTTGAACAGGAGCTATAGTTTAAATGCATCCCAGCAGAGTTTACCAATAAAACTACTCAATATTCTCCCTCCAACCTGAACTGCATCGACAATGGAAAATGCTTGTCTATACTTCTAGCACTACGTTCCAGTACTGCTGATACAGTCTGTGTAATCTCTGCCACTCGCTCATATCTGAAGTTGGCAAACTCGTAGCAGGCCAATTCAGAGTAGCAGTAGTTTATCCCTGAAGCTACTGTGGTTCAGGGAGAGTTTACTGACATCTGTGAGACCAAAGGGAGCCTTTCCCATCCTCAGCTGACCTAGAGCCCTGGAGCACATAACAGCCCTTCATAGTATTCATACCAAAATATGCCTTTTAGAGAGAAAATTACCACTTCAAAATTGCTGGTAATTTAGAGACCTTTAAGTGGGAGAACAATTTGCACAAGGCTAAATTTCAGTCTTTGGAATGTTACTATCTTCCAGCATGCACAGACACTATCAGATACATTGGTCAGTGTCTTTTATTGAAACAGTGTCTCTACCTTGGGGAAGACCATTTATTACTTTGGCTTTATTGTTATAAAATTGTATTTACTTAATGTGAATCAGTAAAGACAACTATAGCTTTGATGATATGAAATAGTGGGAACGAGAGCCTAGGGGGTTAATTCTAGCAAAATTCTTTACTGAAAGGTAAAAAGTTCCTCTTGGAGTCCATACCTTGAGCCATTAATTTCAGGGAGTGGATCATGAAACAATGTATGTGCCTCACACTTGCTACAGAAAAGCAAAAGTTTTCTGAACTTCTGAAAGTTTGAAAAGATTTTGTGTGTCTTCAAGAAAAGGTAAAAAATGAAGCATTGCGAAAGGATTATCTCTTCAACCATGACTAAATGGCTGGTTCCATTTGCTGTCAGCTTCATTAGAAGTCACGAGTCAGACCCACCCATCTGGTTTTCATTGCTTTATTGACGTAAAACAGCTGCAAACCTGGCTAATCTATTTCGTGAATAACTGTTCATAAATTCAACCAGTGCTACCAAAAGCTTACAGAAAAATAGAACTATTCCCTTCCCCTTGCTGATTAGTAAAATAGATGTTAGATGCTTATCCCTTTATACATTAAAAAAGTGCAAATAAAACAACCCAAACCTACCTCCTTCCTCTCTCAAAACTCCTTATAAAAGGTAAATGGAAGAAATTTCTGATGAATTCCAGTATCAACCTGCATTCATGGTGCCCTAATCAGCATAACAAAACTATAATTGTATTTGGTCGTTAATTATTCACTTATCTTTAAGATTATTCTTTCTTCTTTGCATCTGATTAAAAAAAGAATATATTTTATTATTTTGCATTCTTCCTTTAAAGACTTTCATGGGGAGAATGCCAGTGTTATCACACTTAAAATAAAATGTTCAAGCAGAACTGTCTCCTTCCAGATCTTTGCGTGGAGCTGTGTAGAGCAAGTTGAATTGAACTAATGAATTCAGCTTTCAGTACCCCACACAGATACTGTGCTCCTTTAGCAGCTATATTTAAAGTTTTCTATTAAAAATCATGTTAAAATGTGAAATTTATTTGTCTGCATATTCTGAATTAGTCATGTTGATTTTTCCAGTTATGTGTCTGACTTTTTATTATTTTCAGGAGCATGTACAAAACATTGAAAATCACGAGGATTTCTACTCTTTGGTTAGAAAAAGCAATGTTCTTGCAGGTGAAAGAATCTATTTATTCTTTGTGCTAAATTTCATTGTGATTTTTGTCTTCTTTGCATGGTCCCTACTGGTACAAAACTAAACACCACTTTGCTGGTAAGGTTCACAGAATGGCCAAGAGCTGAAGGCAGATTTAGCTGCTATTAAAACTGACATGATTTGGATTGTGGCTAAGATGAGCTTTTTCTTTTAGAGTTTGATATAACTCATTTTTTAGTCAGCCTTTCCCTTAAGGTCCAATTCAACTATACACTATAGTCCATCAAAAGTCAGACGTTGTCTTCAGCTGAGTTTCACTGGGCCCTCAAGGGCACACTAAGCATGTTTACACCATAGGCATAGCAGCCAAATATTTTTTTTTCTTTGAAGAAATAGAGGACTTCAGCTTTCAGAAGTGGCAGCTAAGACTGATATTCAACACTACCATATTAAAAAAATGAAATATCATTCTCTGTAAAAAAAAGTGTAATATACTTGTGCAGCTTTTTTCAGATAAGCTTTCTATATAGATATCCACATCATTTATATTTATAAATGGAGCTATTTGAATTCTTTCCTTAAAGGAAAGAAACAGTAAAAATCTTGCAAAACATTAAACATGCAATTTTGTGAGTATCACTTTTTTAATGTTGGGAGTAAATACCCATTAATTCAGAGGAAGGTGAATTCAGTATAGTGTAATGTATCTAGCTGATACCATGCTACACAGGGATTTTATTCTATTTTATTTTATTTATTTTGTATTCTGTGCTGCCTAGAGGCTGCAAATAATGTAAAAAAAACATTTTCCAGGAACAATACTACAAACATTAGAAACCACAAGCCAGCAGAAAATCATGGATTTAAGGATCATCCAGTTTTAATCAAGTGTTTTGGTTTTTTTTTCTGATTTTCAGAGGACGCAGACTTATGTTTTGATGTATAGAAATTAACTGCACCAAAATTAGTATAATTCACATTCTAATATAGCATTATAGAAATGTCTTGTTGCATTTCTTCACCACTGTGTACAATTATATCCCTCCCCCACAGAGCTACCTAGTTCTCTCCATGTATAGAGATGCCTGCCTTATATATCAGGTTAGGTATCTGAACTAGGTATTCTAAACTTGGTCTTTAATAACAGTCACACAGAAAATATTTTTTTTAATTTAGTGTTATTCACAGTATAATTTGGACACATTTTTTGTTTTTAAAAAAGGTATTTACACAAGAATGTGAAAGGAAAAAAAGATTGAACCATGTTAATGCTCTAGGTAAGCACTTAAAATTTTAACAGGAAAAATAAAAATTAGATTATTAATATAGTTTTATTACATTTATTATATGTTTGTGCACTACCTTTCCTTAGTCTGACTGAACTTATGTTATAACCTCTCCTTATATTGTGATATGTGGGCTTATGCATAACTGCTTAAGACAATATCATTCATTTTGTCCACCCCTCTATTTGTCCCACAATCATATCTGTTTCTTTATTTCTATAAAGTGTTGTGAGATGAACAGAATATTATCCCCATTATACTAAGTTTTGTTGCCCTTGACTGGTTAAATTCAAGAGTTCCTAGAAATTCTAGGTGTCCAGTGTAAGAAATGCAGGATATGATTTTACAGTGTTTATATTGTATTTTATACATTTAGAGCACAATCTCTATTGACTACATTTGCACTTCTATAAATCAGACCCTACAGTCTCAAGTTAGAAACCTAGAAAACAAGAAAGATTTAGTTGGTTCTCTCTGAAAATCTGAGTTTTAGCGATTTAACTACAATTAGGGAATTATACTCCCATGCAAGTGCTTTGCCATCTAGGTCACCAAGTAAGTGCTTAAACTAGAAGACCCTTTCCAAAGGTGGAAAATTTAGACCCGCTCTGTAGAACATATCAAGTAATAGAAAATAACTAGTGGCACCTATGAGTTGTCATTGCGAAATTGAGTATGCCAGACAGATGAGATAAATACACACTTTATTAACGGATTTCACAGAAATTTGCTTACAGAGAAATGCATTCTCTGTGCTAAAGATGGACAAAACCTCTTGGGAATTAAGCAGAGATGTAAGGAGGACTGGGCAAAATGAATTATTTTCAAATTTGAGCAGGTTTTCATGGGGACTTAAAGACATCATTTCACTTTCTGAATCAAAACAGGTTTTGTTTAAAAAGAAAAAAAACCTTTGTGTTGCATATTAGTAAAATTGTATATTTGTTTCATTGCCTTCTTTTTTGAAACAGCTGTACTGCTTAGCCTACCTGTTTGGGGAGGAAGAAGGTTTTGTTAGTTTTAATAGACTGAGATAACATGTACTGTTAATGTCAATCAGATTATTTTTTGTTAAATTATAACAAACTATAAATATCTGGAGACTTAAATATTTATTGCACCTTAATATCAAGGTAGTGTTAATGTTCTCCTGCCACATTAGAAAACTGGATGACTCAACAATAAAAAGGAGAGATGACTGGCAGTGCACAGCATTCAGGCACCATAGGAGACAGTTTTCAGCTCATCCTTGAAGTTATTAGGTACAGGTTGATTTCAGCTGCAGGTGGCAGCTTATAGGGCTTTTGTTTCTGTAATTTCTAGTCTTTTCCTGGCTAGCATTTATAGATTGGAGGTGGAAATTTCAGATATAATATAGTTCTTTCCTTAAAGTCATAAGAAGCTAAAAGAGCAAAACTAGGGCAGTCGAATGAGGTCATATGCATATTGACTTTAGTTTAGTTTAGATGCTCTTGTCAGTCCAGGTATCCAGTCAAAGTAATCATATGTGTGGAAGCTGGTCTTGTCAAGTTTAGGGGAAAAAGTACTTCAGAAAAGATTCTTCATATTTTAATTCAGAATAGAATTTGGCAGCTCATCTGAAAGTTTTTCAAACAACAAATAAAAAATTATGGAGATTCGGCCACTGAAAACATCAGGAAAAGCAAATAGCATTATCATGTTCTCTCTTATTTCTTCTACTTTATTTAATTTTATGCACTCAAAACAAAAGTATTTTGCATTTTGTCAGAATGCACTGGTGTACTAGAGTAGAGAAAGCTGGAGCTGTTCCGCCTGGAGAAGAGAAGGCTGTGTGGAGACCTCATAGCAGCCTTCCAGTATCTGAAGGAGGCCTATAGGGATGCTGGGAGAGGGACTCTTCACTAGTGACAGGACAAGGGTAATGGGTTAAAAGTTAAACAATGGAAGTTTAGATTGGATATAAGGAAGAAATACTTTACTGTAAGGGTGGTGAGGCACTGGAATGGGTTGCCCAGGGAGGTTGTGACTGCTCCATCCCTGGCAGTGTTCAAGGCCAGGTTGGACAGAGCCTTGGGTGGCACGGTTTAGTGGGATGTTGTCCTGGGTTCAGCAGTTGCAGTCAGTTTTTCTTCTCTTTAGTAGCTGGTGTTTTG
>NDXB01000303.1:0-33254 GCA_002631895.1 Agapornis roseicollis
CAACCTGCTGGTCACGCTCCTTTTGATGCAGCCCAGGATATGGTTGGCTTTCTGGGCTGCGAGTGTACACTGTTTTTGCACAAAAGGACTTCTCAGACTGAGAAGTTCCCACTTATCTCCCACTTCACACATGTCCAAAAAGATAACTGATGAGCTTATATATTAAAAACAACCTCCCCTTCCCCACAATAAGCAAAATCTTTTTCAGCATTTTTCATGACTTTTGGCAGGCAACTGAAAATGCCGCTACTGCAGCTGTGAAAAAGAGTTAGAATTAACACTTTAATGATTTCAAAGAGGACCTGACAGCAATAAAAAGGGATAATTAGCAATAATTTAAAGAATGAACTGCTGTTACAAAATGTAATTTCCAAATCCAGTTATCTCTCCTTTCTTCTGACTTACTAAATGTCTTCTGATTGTCCAGGCCCAAGCCTCCCACCAGCCCCCAAAACATTGTGGCTGTGCTAGGACATTATTAACCCCATTAGCAATCTGTGACTCAAGTTTAGGCAAACTGAGAGGTTTTGTCTGTCACAGTAAATAGCATGGATTTACTGACATTGTATAAACTAAAGGTTAGCTGACACATAAAACCAGGAGCTGGATATAACTGAACTGTGTTGGGATCAATATACACATGTGCTAACTCCTGAGCTGGGTCTGAGACGCTGCTATTGTTCCCAGTCATGCCAGGGCCAATGCTAAGAAATTAGGGGTGAGGAAAACAGTGCCTGGGTGCGTGCACTAGCCCATTGAAAGAACTAAATGCACATATAGAGGTAGTCAGGGTATCTCAGCAGCACAACACTAACAGCATCAACACAGCCCTACTAAACTACAGTTCTGTAAAGATGTCCAGTGTGGCTTTGGTCTTGCCTTCTCTTGTCAAAAGCAGAAAGCCCAAATTTAAAATGTTGTTCAAGCTTAATATGAGAGAAATATTGGTATAAACATAAATTTAGTGCTACCCAGCTGTCCATTTTGCCTTAGTCTTCTATTCTGTGAGTGCTTGTATAATAACATAACATCATAAAATATATGAGAAATATCTAAAGTACCTGATTGGTAAAAGACTATGCCACTAAACCAATTTTCAATAGCAGATGAAGCCCAAAAATAGGAAAAAGAAATAGAAGGCTGAGGGATTTCATAAGAATAGTGTCCATGCTACCATATCAAAACCAAGATGTGAAATATTAATTCAGTTTAGTTGCCTTATAAATAAAATAATTGTCAGAATACTGGAGATCTGGGATGTCCAAGTAACTACATGCCTAAATGAACTGAAAAAGGGCAAAGGATTCAGCCAAAATAACTTGTAAGCAGAGTCTGAGCAAGAAGATTTGAGGGCCTTGCCACCAGCTGATCAGTACTGAAGAAGTGATGCCTTTCAGAAGCTATGCATGCGAGGACTGCAGTTGTCTGGAATATCTCAGTAAAACAAGCCTGCCCAGAAATACAAGCATCGGGATCCCTTGCGGTGTTTGGATGCATGGCTAGTAATAGTCCAGCATCTTACCCAGTCTGCCCCAGAAGTTATCAAAAGAAGTGATGACTACATAATTTCCACTTATCTATCATTTGACAATCTACTCTAATGAAATGAAAGAAATCACCCAATATGTCAAATTCAAATGTGTAGTTCCCCCAAACAAATAGCTTGTTTAAATGCAGAGATGTAATGGAAGGGATTTGACAGCTTTAACTTGCTTTAACTCTCACTAGAGTTAAATGGATCTCATTGTTTGACTCCAGACCATTGCTGAAGTGCAGAAATTTCCTGCAAAGTTTGTAGCAAAAGGAATTCAAATGTGCATCAGTGTAAACACATTTTCTCAAAATCTCCCAAATCCTTAGCTTTTCAATTTGCTTTTAATCCTTCTAAAGTCACTGCAAGAAACTAATTTCCTGTGAATCAGAATTCATAAAATAAAACCAGAACATATTAACATATCTGCAGTTATTTATGTCCACCTTCCCCAAAGACCAATCAGCCTATGAATACTACAATGTTCATGGCAGACAAAGATATAGCTCATCAACTTTGATAAAGATGAAATTCAGTGTAAGATGAAATTGTCTATGCAGGAATTCAGTCTGACATGAAGATATCTAAATTAATAGGTGTCTATAGGTGTGCATCAAATGTCCTATTTCTCATTACAATCAACGGAAGTATTGTCATTGGCATAGGGAAAGCAACTCAGCTCATCCTTCAGCAGAGACCCACAATAAAATTCAACTGCCTAGACACTGATGTCAAGCATCGTTTCAGTTGGTGTATGGTCTAATATCCAGTTTCCAGTTGTCTTTCCAGAAGGATGCTTATCTCCTACATAACCTGTGTCCCTCAGTAGGTATCCTGCACATCCTAGTTTATCTAAGCTGGCACTAGGGACTGTGCCAGTGAATCCTTTCCATATAGTTGGCTTTTCCTTGCTTGGTCAATTAATACACTCTATTGGCTGTAGTGGAAACTTCAACACATACAACACACATAGACACTTATATGGGAGTCTTGAACTGCATCGTGACTTCCAAAGCTCTTATGGAAACTCTGCAGGTAACAAAAAAGCACATGTTATACACCAGTCTATTTGCTATTAGCTGACTTGGGTAGATGAAGTATACAGTTACAGGATTTCAGAAGAAAAATTAAGACCAAGTTAGATGCAATTGTATAAATAAATGTCTTAGTTGGGATATATGCCATGCTTTAATTTAGGCATTAGAGGGCTTCAGAAACATGGAATGAATAGAGTTGATGGAGTAGAGCAAAGTAAAATAGTTCAGATTAGGATGATCTCAGGCATCTATAGCCCCATCTTCTGCAGGGTTGGCTATGAGGTCTGACTAAGTTGCTGAAGGCCTTATTCAGTCAGGTCTTGAAAACTTCCAGGAATGGAGAATGCACAACCTCTTTGGGAAATCTGTTCCAAATTAAATAGAATTGCAAATAGAACTCATGTACTTCATGTGCACCTTTGAGTATGTTACTTAGAGCTTCATTTTCAGAAGTATGTAGGCATTGCATGCAGTTCTGAAGAGTCTGAATAGGAAGAAGGAAAGGTTTTAATCAGATATCCACAGAAAATGGAAAATTGTAAAGAGTTTTGTGGTAAGTATCACTAATAAGATCAGTCTGGATACTACATTTCTGTTTCAGGACAAGAGAAATGAACAACCTCACGACAGATCAAGTTATGTGAGGAAAGCAGTACAGGAGGCCTGATTCTATCTTTGCCTCACATATATGGTGTCCCATTCAGCTGCTCTCAGTGGCAGATAGAGAAAAGTAACGTGGGATTAAAAGAGTGAAAGAAAGAGAAAACAAAACAAAGCAAAAGCTCTCAAGAACAATATTTAATATAAATTGAGTCTTGAACTCTTTCAATCAATTCAGCAAATAAGGAACTGTACCACAAATGGACTTACAGTGATGTCCTCCATAATGGGAATGTTAATTTTGGCATTATTATATAATACAACTCCTTTGATTTCTATTCAAGGAAAAGAATCCGCAGTTTTAAAAAGAAAAACCACTCAGAAGACCACAGATTCAGATTTACATCTTTTATTTGTTTACCAGTACTTTAATCAGGAATATTTACTCATCTGCAGGTGTATTAGATCTTTTTTATTTATCAAGGACAGTGACACTTAACCACTACCAAAAGGCTTTCAGATAGAGGAACAGGTAGCTCCTATTTCACCATAGACATGTCATATTTAAATTTGCTCCTTTGTTAGGTCAGAAAACTATACGGAAAAAAGACCCTAGTACCAAAAAATTATAGCCTTATACCAAAAATTTCTATATATAGAAAAACCAGTGTATCCACATAATGAATTGTGGAGAGGAGTTCATGACCAAATAATCAGCAACTTTTGGAGTAATTCAGTTTGAGAAACAAATTGGTTTTGGCACTTTACATCATTATGTAATAGAATATTTAATTAAAAAAATAAGAAACCTGTCTAACCTTTGTATTTCCTGGCCCTAATTTAGCTGGGTCTGTTATAAAACTATTCTTTTATGAGGACAAATTACAATCTGTCTGGGAACTTGAAACTTTTCATTCCCACTTCAGCTGTGGAGACAGAAGCATGGTCACCATCATTTCTACTTCACTAGTGGCTGCTTGCCTAAGGAAAATAGAGAATTTAAGAAACTGTAGGCCACATTCTTTTCCCCTCTGCTATAACAACTTAAAAAGAAAGGAATTCTTTATTTGAAAAGATGGGGAAACTTTTGCATAGTGTGTGGAAAATGTCATCATCCATGAGAAATACATTTCTCAGACCCTTAAAATCACTCAAAAGACTTTCAATTCATTAAATCTGATATTACCACTTTCAAAGAAAGCTACATATGTTCGGATCATATCAGAAGCCATTAGTTCAGTGGTAATTAACATGCATGCTAGAACTACCACCAGGAAAAATACTGTTGCTGTTTACCATTTGGAAACTGGATTTTACTCAAGTTCTACATGAAGTGATACAGAACTTTACTGCAGGAAATGCTGATTCTATACACTGGTGTTTCTTTAAAACTGTCAATTTTCAAAGCACAGAACACATACAACTAACTGAGATACAATAAAGCATTGCTTTTGGAGATTTGTTCTTGACTTCATAGCTTGTTAGTTGAAGTAAATGAGGAAGAGCAAAGGGAGAAAAGGAGAGTAGGATCTAGGGATATTAATAATATAATAAATAGCATCTTTCAAAGTGAAGTTGACCATTATTACATAAAAATAGCAGCTGGCAAACACAATCAGGCCATAACACAGAATTAGCATTGAACTGGAAACTCTTCTTCCAAAAGGCAGGATATCTGTTTTCTTATTATCCATCCTCAACTACCAGCTGGAGCACAGAAGTGTTGCAGCTTGCCTCCTATCCCTTTAACTCTTCTGGCATTATAAAGGTTTGTGTATTTCTACAACTTCAGCAGTGAGTACCTACTTACTGCTGCTGTGCCTGCTTTTGTCTCCTTCAGGCTGCCTTTTAGCTTACCCAGACTGGGCCTTAGAAGCCAACAGAGACGGCTGAGAGGAAGGCACATTAGATGAAAAAACCTGACTAATAAAAAATATTAAATTATAAAAACTAAGAAGTTGCTTACCATGTCTTCCAACAGAAGAATGAGGGCTGCCAAATAAAACCAGAGGGTGGCTGCCCACCCACCCCCTCACAGAGAAAAATAAGGTAGATCTTATCAGTGCAGATGTAATCTGTGAAAGTCCCTGTGTGAAAGTAATGAAAAGATGTGAATGCTAAATTTCATAAAGCTCAAAAGTTATTACATATATCCAAGAAAGAAAGATTCAGTGAATGTTAGGCCTTAATGTTCTTTTTAATGCCCAGGTAGCTGATCCCTAATAAGTAGCAGAAGATGAAGAGCAAATACACTTCCTGTTTCTAATTTTCCACTGTAGCTGATGCAGAGGAGATGGAATATGGCCCAATATTTCTTCAGTAAGAATAAGGAAATTAATACTGACCAGATACTTTCTACTGAAAGCATCTCACCTCAGTGCTTACATGAATGCTGATGAACACTGAAATGATTTTCAGCTGCCTCTTCCTGTGGAAAATATCCTAGGATCTTGTATGGGAATGACTGTATGCAGCTAAATAAGGAACACTGTGTCATGGTTTAAGCCCAGCCAGCAACCCACAAACACAGGTTCCCATTTTGGGGAAAGATTAGCTATTTAAACATTTGCATAGCACTTTCAAAATCTGTTCGAATGAAATCTGTTTCTTCAAATATTTTGCTGAGTATTTTCAGTAAAGTTTTTAGAGTCATAGGATGGAGACATCTAAATCTTAGCACACATTCTATCAACCAATGATTTAAATGTACCTTGTGAACTCATTCAAGTCTAACAAATAGAAAAAAACCCAGATGACTTTGTGTAAATGTAAAACTATGGTTTTAAAATTACTGTTGCCCATTGAATAAATCTTTTTACTTGGTAATTCTGGATCATTTCTTGCATATAGAGAGTTTGATGTGAGATCCTGCTGCATGAATTTAAAGGTCATGGCATCGTCGGAAAAGTGATTTACAGAAATGTTTCATATGCCCCTGACTTTACTATGATCTGTCCATTCTTAATATCTGCTTATCCGTTTTGGATCTTTGCTGGCTACATCATGTTTAAGAGCGAACATTACAAGTCACAAGATGATTCTTTGGAAATGGAAATCTGAGAGTTTGAGGGATTTCCTGCCTAAGAAAAAATGTCACTAAATATCAGTTAAAAGTGATCTGGCTTTTGCTATTCAAATATATCTGAATATTTTTAACTGTAAAATTAATCTGACCAGAATATTTAATTTGGCCTTGATTAATGTTCTGTAACTCCCCTTATCGAAAAGAATGAGAGCTCTATAGTTACAGATAGGACTAATCTCCTGAACAAACACATAAAATGGCAATTTTGAGGAAGAAAAAAATGGCTATTTACTCAAAACATTAGACCATCTTAGTCTATTGTGTACCTGTATTTTCAAGAATACTGATATTAGAAGTGCATAATGTAAAAATGTCAACCTCTGTAGCCTGTAAGTCAAAACCCAACAATAACGCAAAGTTATATGGTTATATTTTTAATAACAAGCTATTTTTATGCTCCAGATATGGGTGGGCTGAACATTTTAAAGCAAGGCCCCTAATTACTGTTGGGTTTTGTTTGGTTCGTTGTTCTTTTTTTTTTTTGGAAGAAATCAAATATTTGGCATGTAAACTGAGAGATCTAATTAAATCCCTCCTGGTCCTTTTCTAATTGCATATTTCATCATAAATAATGTACCAAAGCAGTACTTCCAACTTTTGTTACACATTGCGGTGAAGAGGTATTAGTGTGCAAACACCGATGTAAACTTAGATGGTTACAGTGAGAAGACATTTAATTACGTGGTCATATTGAAAACAAAACCATCAATTTTAGCTGTGTGCTTTCATTCTGCAAAGATGCAGGGTTCTTGTTGAAAAATAGGGATAATAAAATGCCTTTGCATATGTTTTAGGATGAAGAGTTTAAACTGCAGAAAATAAATACATGAATAAGTTGCATGCAGAGAGTTTAGAACACAGGCTTGATTTAGATCCTGCAGCATCTGTAAAACCTTCATACTCCACATAAATGCAGTGATCAGAGTCCTCTGAAATGTTTTTAAACACGCTCACTTTGGCTGCTGCAAAGAACAGTCCTGAGGCCTGATGAATCTATGCGTATTTTATTTAGGCAGTGTATAGGCACTATCAGCTGTGCCCTACATACATTACATTCAAAGCAACCACACTTTCTAGAATCTAAACTCCTATATTTAAAATGTTCCCTAGACGCATACTGTTTAATCTTCTTTTAGCTTCTGAAGTCTACACAGAAGAATGTTATTAAAGGTCCATTATCCAATGTTCTTTTGGTCCCTCAGTGGTATTTATGCTTGTACTGTTATCTCAGCTGTATCACTGTAAAATCTGGAAGAGCTTCAAGGATATTAGTGCAATTATTCCAGATTAATGTTGTTATCACTTACATCTAAATGTTGCTTTTAGTTATGTAAGACATTTAATTTTCCTGCATGTTCCCATTTCTACATAGTGTTGAAAAGAAGCCATTATCAAAATAATGTCTTGGAGCCTTGTAACAGTCACAAGACAGCAAAGAGGTCAGAAATTGAGAGATCAATTCTGGTGACCATGACATCTTTGCTAGTCGTAAGTAGCTCCATAAAACTCAGTGAAGTAATTGATAGCAGAGTAAAGCTATTGAGTGAGAGTACTCAAATGTAGTGGAAGTACTCTGAAGTTGCATGATATAACAAACCAAAGTTCAGAAAAGTTTCTTCAGAGCTTCCTAAAGCCTTGTGGCTTTAGGGTGACAGCATGCTTAGATTATAACTGTAAGCAAAAGAAAAGGGAAAGCAGAAAGACCATACTAGTTCTTAAAATTATACAGGTCCTTAAATACCTTTTTAACTTGGGAATTACATTTTGACTGTGTGTATACAAAAGGCATGGTATGAAGAATGATAATAAATTAGGTAAACTTAACTGAACTGATATACAGAACGCAGTAGGCAGTAGGTGGTAACATTCCTATTTCTGCTTCTGTCTGAGTTTAGTGTCCGAAGTCATGTATTACATTGTATTAAGACATTGAGAACTGCAGACACACCCCCAGGCTTGCAGTATAACTTTCTGTAATTTGGATTAGTTTACTGATATGTGAAATGAACTGGAAATGTTTTGTGGTCTTTGTTAAAGCTTAGGGGAAAAAAAAGGTGCAAAATGAAGGCTCTGATAAGCAGGAAAGAAGTGTGAAAGATGAACGATCAGTTAGTTGCATAAGGAGCAGACAGCGTTCGTAGGAAGAAACTGTATTAAGAAGTGAGCAGGAATATTACCATAGAAGTGGGGATCAGCAATCATGACTTCATGATACACTGACTAGATTGAAACCTGTCTTGCAAAGAAGGAAAACAGTATGTTGATGGTCAGAAGACATTTATATTCCAACATAACTACTACAAAAGTTAGGTAAAAAACCATTGTTCCTTAACGCAACATGTACTGGTCTGCCACAAATGGCAGAAGTGTGTTGGGCTCTGTGTCTCTGTGTGTGTGTCTGTTGAAATCCTGACACTACAGAGCTAAAACAAACTTAATAAACATGGAAAATATAACCTCTTTGTAGAATAGAATTTGCTCTAAGTT
Source organism: Agapornis roseicollis (assembly GCA_002631895.1). Classification (NCBI taxonomy): domain Eukaryota; kingdom Metazoa; phylum Chordata; class Aves; order Psittaciformes; family Psittacidae; genus Agapornis; species Agapornis roseicollis. The sequence continues at coordinate 8,741 of NDXB01000303.1, forward strand.
TCTTTTCATACCAGACTTTGGCATGATAGACTCCTATTAACTGTGAAGGAGTGGATTGCTTGCTGGGTCTGAGTCAAGTGGGAGAATGTGTTCCAGGGGCTAACTCACCTCTATACCTGAACTTTTGTGTGACCTTGAATGAGCCATTCAGAGCCAAATATATTTTTTGAGCTTTACACACAGTTTCCATTAAAATGGGTCTTTTCCCTTCAATAATGAAGTCAGAATTAATTTCCCCTTTGTCAGGAATTATTTCATTTGGTCTGAAAGAAAAGGTTTTATATTCTATTAGCTCTATTCATCTTAACTGAGATATTTACAGTGTAAACTTAACTGCTGCCATGGTGGGCAAAATTGGGCTCTCTGCATTGCAGAACTCTATCCACAAAAATGATGATAGAAGTGGCAGTCTGACTCAGGGAGATATAGCAAGACTAATACATTAGAGCCTTTAAAATGCAATTTATAAATGAGCAAAACCTGTGGAATCTAGTAGATGCAGTAATAGTCTTTTCGTCTCCTAGATGGAGCTAAAGCACTTGTCTGCTGTACCTTGGCTTGTGGAACAAAGTGCCATGACAAGCATCATTGCCTTCTCTTATGTTTCATCAGTGGTATTACCTGCCATTTCATACATTTCTCAGAACAGATTTTACACAACAGTAATAAAACAGGCTTGGTCTCCTTTCTGCAAGGACAATCTTTTGTGAGTGTGAATCAGTCTAAACTTCAGGGAGCCTTTTGTTTTTTTACTTCTCTGAAGCCAGGCAGTGGTGCCCACTAGATACATGCTTCAGCAAGCACTGCCAGGTATCCAGTTTAGCTTCCTTTATGATTAATGTTTGGTTTTGTTCACCCTTGTCTTCATAAAGGATAGATAAAGGTCTTCTGGCCCCAGGATAGAGACCTAGCATACTGTCTAGATGAGACTTCTTCATTGTTTATAAAGGAAGAGGTGTCACAATGTCAAAACCAAGGAATTTGAAAATGAAACCTGCAAAACTAGACTATCACGATCTGAGTGTAGACAAAAAAGCAAAGGAAAGCAAAGCTTGCAGCTTTATTTACTTGCAAACAAACACAGTCTAACCGAACCTACTAAAAACCCCACAGGAACAAATGCAGCAGTGCCATTCACATATATTTATCTCATTTCTGGGAAGGTCATATAATGTTAGGAAAAGTGTTCCTCTTTCAGGTCTCTGGTGAAACATCAATTAAGCCATAAGCACATACATATATATACCTCTGTGTCCATCTGGGCAATTCAGTGCTAATCAGTATACAGTATATAGTTTTGCACAGCCTCATTTGTGGTAAACACCAGTATTCAGTCTCTGCATTCCCATGGTTTGGGGTGAATAGACTGAATAAAAAAGTGGAGAAGGCCTATCAAAACAACTACAGGGTGAAAGTGGAAAAGGAAGAGCCAAAAGCTCTTCACACTGTATGGAAAGAAAAAAGATTTAAAAGATGTATGACCAGAATATTAAATAAATAGTAACACCATATCTAAAGAAGATTTTTTTCACAGTTTAAGAAGAGAAAGAGGATGAAGGGATTGCTGGTGGCCGATGCATGAGCTGCAGGCCAGAGTAAACTAGCATCTGGGAAAAAAGATGCTGGCTATCTGGAAGATAAGGTAGCAATTGAAACTGCTATAGCAAGTTGGCAAAGCAGAGTCACTGCAGAAGAGAAGGTCAGATCCTTTCCTCTAGTTTACTGGACTTCTGCGTGTGCTTTTGGACTCATGAAACAAGCAGATCTGAAGTGACGCCAAACAAGTGCTACTGGATCTTTATCTCTGGCATCTGGCCTGTCTTCATTGCTTGTGATTTTAATGGCACTAATTTATTGCAATATCTTATGATGGATTTTAATTATTTAATTTGTTTCTTGAGATGGCTTTTAATTATTTAATTCATGTTTGTTCCCTTATGTTGTTGCATATAATAATGTATGACACTGATCCTACAACAACTTCCTTATTGGTGTGCCTCTTTTCCACCGCATAAAGGGTCTATGCATATGATGTGGACTTCCCTTACTTCTTTGAATTAGGCTATAATTACCTATACTATGCACGGAAATATATTTGAATTAAAGTATATAGTGATTTTTAACTCTCTAATAAGAATAACCTTCAATACGCTTGAACTAATCTACAGAGATCAGCTTAATGCAGCAGAACAGATTGGAAATTTATTAATGTGAATATGCAAATGTAGTATATTCACTTGGTAAGTAGAAGACCATATTAAAAAGTCTACTGTGAGCAAATATGTAGACAAATTTGTGTAGCCAGACAACTTGTTGGACTCTACTTCTTTGTGGGACTGCAAAAGCAATCTTTTCTTTTATTATTGTATTTAAAGGCAAGGGTCTTTGTTTACCCCATCCTTCTTCCCTCCAGGTATTTTTTTCTTTTATCTATTACAGAATCCATATGCCTTAGAGGAATGAAAACTTTTAATATACTACTTGATATTGAAAATCAGGTATTTATTTTATGATGCCAATCATATGTTATGGAAATGGAAGTATTTGGAAATCGAGTTCCATCTTTAAATATGACACAATACTCATGTTTTACTACATACAGGCTTATACCAAGTTCTCAGAAGACAAAAATCTTCCAAAGAGGTTTGAAATTCTAGAATTCTGGGCTCCATTTTTCTTTCTTCTATTTTTTTTCCCTGTATCTTACTCTGAATCTGGAAAGCAATTTAAAAATAGGTTATTTTCATGGTTTTGATCCCTAACTCAGGGTATAATCCCTCCTTAAAGTTCCTTGTCTGAAGATGGAGTGACTGTATGACACTTTGGCTTGATACAGTACAGCTGGCTCTACAGGCATACATGCCTCTACCCGCTCATTTGGATAAATGTACAGAATGTTTCCTAAAATATGTGCTTTAAATACAGACCAGGTTGGTATCTGAAACTCTGAGGCTACAAGCCATAGAGTTTCTCTGTAAAAGTCATACCTCAACTCCAGACCTCCTAGTTGAGTGATGTTATGCCACAAAATAGGCCCGTGTGAAATTCAGGCTCTCTCCCACTCAGTGTATTTCCTTCTCCAGGCATGACTAAGTATTGCAAATATACAATCCCAATCAACAGCCAAATTCCATAACAGCTCTCTAGTTTATACACTTTCAAGTCCTCTGAAACGTTTCTCATCAAAGATGGAAATATCACATGCCCTATGAAACATGTCAGTGTTTTGTAATTGTGTAGTCTATATTTTGGCATGGGACACAGTATAAAGCAGACTGAAGTAAGAAGCACTGCATAAGCCTTTAAAGAACATCTACATAGGTCATATCTTATCATCATGCTCTGGAAAAACACTACTGAAGTCTTGGCCAGATTCTCAAACACAGCAAATTCAGTTCATATCACTCGGTAGACCTGGTAACAGAGCAGATGATTAAAAATTGTGTAAGCTGTACCTTAAAGTTTTCATCACTTGCCCTTCAAAAAAATCTGTGCTCGTCTACACCCAGATTTTTTGTTTGTTAATTTAAATTTAATTTAAGTATGTTTTCAGAAAAACATGTGCCTGAAGGATTATAATTTACTGGAATTCAAACCATCTACATAAAGAAAGACTTTGTCCCTGTGCTTTGACAGAGCTGCCATGGAACCACTTTACACAAGGAAGAGGGAGTGTCAAGGCAGGTTGAAAGCTTAGCTAAGAAACCAAACCCATACTCTAATGTACAGCTGAGCACAGCTGAAAATGAATGCTAATTAAGCTGCAATTTCTTTATGACAAGATTGGCATGTCAATTGATCATAGACAGGAAAAAACATGGAACCAATGTCTGGGATCACTGGAATATCCATCCATAATGGCACATGGATACAGTGCTGACTGGCTTTGGGATTACTGCAGCCTTTGTGAACTGGAATCATAGAATCATTGAATGGTTTGGGTTGGAAGGGACCTTAAAGTTCACCTAGTTCCAACTACCCTGGCACAGGCAGGGACATTTTCCACTGTACCCTGTTGTTCAAAGCCCCATCCAACCTGGCCTTGAATATTGCCAGAGATGGGGCAGCCACAACTTCTCTGGGCAATCTATGCCAGTGTCTCACAATCCTCATAGTAAAGAACTTCTTCCTTATATCTTATCTAAATCTACCCCCTTGCAGTTTAAAGCCATTCCCCCTTGTCCTATCACTACATGCCCTTGAAAAAATGCTGCAGCAAATCCTAATATAGGGAAAAGTAAGAAGGTATGCAAAGGCTTTTCTTCATGGCTCTTACTTGAACTGACATTATAGCAAATTGACATTTAAGTAAAACACCTGTTTTCATAAAAAAAAAGAATTCCTCCTATGCTCTAGGCACAACTCTGTTTAGCAAGACCTGCAAAGAAGAAGGTGTGATCCATGGGGAAGCAAGTGAGAAGCAGACCAAATAGACAGCATGCAGGGACTAATTCCACTGGGAGTGCTGGTTTTGCAGGTTAAGATGCTGCACAGTTTTACAAACTAGAAATCGCTCTGGAACACAGGTATGCCTATGGAGGATAAAGATCAGAAAATTAAGTTTAAAAAAAGTAAATAATACCATTACAGTCTTAAGAATGATGCTCAGGATGCTGTAACAGTGCTAAAAATGTTGGATAAGAGAGATTGCAGAGATATAATGGGGGGAGTTGTTTGTCTTATCTTTTAAAACTAAACTCAAGAATCAGGAGAGACTGTAGATATGTGCAGAGTTGGGCAAACTGGTACTCACATTAAAAATAAAGGGTAAAACCTTGATAAGAAGAGGTTTGATTTATTTTGGGTTTTTTTAGGTGTATTGGTCCAGCTTATATGAGAGCTTGTTGAGAGCTTTGACCCCAAATGTTAAAGAAAATTGGCAGGGAAAGGTCAAAACCATGGTCAAAACTATGATGCTGATAAAACATAATAAAAATTCATAAGGTCAAAGGGGAAAAATCCATGACTAGAAGACTAAAAAACTACATTGTATCCAATAAAAAAATAATAAATATTTTAGGTCAAAGTGAAAATTTTCTGATTATAATTTTTTAGTTTTTATTTTTTATTTTAGCTAAAGAGGGATTTTCTAGCTGTGACAGGCATAGAGTGGGGTTATGTTCTGACTGAAGAAGTGCTTATGACTGTGTTTTTTGGAATAGAGCAGTTCCATGAGTTCATGAGGGAGACAGACAACTTCAGCACAAATTACTAAAGAAGAAAAGAAGAAATCTTAAATAATGTTTGCTGAATATGAGGAAGAGAATACGAGGCCTACTTCATTATACTTTAAAACACTGTGAAAGACATTAATTAATACCCTGCTTATATTTTCATCCCTGATGAGCATTTCCAGGAAATTCACCCAACAAAGATGGGGTACTACAAACAATAAAACAGTACAAACACTAGCACTGCCCAAAACCTAAGATACATGTATCACATAGAGTTACCTTCTTCTCCCAGCAAAGTGGTGCACTGTTGGTGCAAGAGTACATCCTTAAGATGATCCAGACTATAGTACTAGCAGATTTAAGAGGTGGCAAAAATTTAATGGATGCATATTTCATGACCAGTGATGACATAATGCCTGCAAAGAAATAGACTACCATCTTGCATTTTGCCATGAACACCCATACAGATAAAAACAATGTGTGAAGAATACTTTGGTCACCCACAGAAAGAAACTTTTCAAACTTGAGAAATCACTGCCTGTTTTTTTAATTCTAAATCTGTCACAACGTTCTGAGGCAATCTACACTTTTAAGGGCAAGAACTACATGGCCACAATTAACAGCTACTGGGAGCTAAAACACATCAGCAGTGACATAAGGTATTAAGCAGATTTTGCAGGGTGTAGCATGCTGAAGTTAAGCATATGAACCAATGGGACACACTATTTGCCAGCAAACTCAAATGGATTTAATACCAAATGGGAATCACAAAATAACTTATTGCCCCCCTGAGTTCCCTAACAGCACCAGTAGTCCAAGCCATGCTGTAGATCAGCATACTGTAAGGTACTGTAAGCTTACCAGCTTTTTTCAGGTTCCTGTGGTGTGACTAATTCTAGATAGGTTTGATCCTAGGAAGTAAGAAAATGAGTCAGACTGCAATCAAATAAAGGAAGGGAAAGATGTAGAAAGACAGGATTCTGGAGGGAAGTACACAACTTGCAGGAAGGAAGAGGCTGGAAGTGCCACTGTGACACCAATTTATGTACACAGGACCGATGGGAACCTACATGTAGCCACACCGCATTACTTAATTTAATTTTACAAGCACTGACTCCTCTGATGTTATTATTCCTTATGCAGCACAAAAACCAGGAACCACTCTGCCCACATACAGAAGTCCTGAGAGTGTACAAGTCTGAGACCTGATCCCAACATGGGAAAAGAACTGGATGTAGGCAGAAGCTCATTTTCTTCATTGTGATACAATGGCTTCAGAGGTATGGATATGAGATAAGGCAATTGCTACACAATAAATACAGTGGAGATCCAGCTCAAATGGGTGTGAAGATTTGGATTTGGGCACTTATTTTCACAAGTGAATACTTTTTTACTTAAGCGAATACAGCATATAAAAAAATCCCATATTAGCCCTAAGTGTTTTCTATATTGATACTGTGCATGTAGCGCAGCAGGGATGTGCCAATTATGTCTAAAAAAATACTATAGCTACATTGGCCCTACTAGTAAATATGTTTCCGTAAGGCTGGTACATATTACCTTCATGCGTCTGTCACTCATCCAGTCCTGAAGCTAGCTGAGGACTGTGCTACACCCCACTGTGCTGCACAAGTAGGCACCTAACTCGCTTCCAAGGCAAAATTTGCATTATGAAAACAGTAATATTTTTTCTTTACAAATGACTGATACAGGCTTTCTTATGCCTATGTTACGTAGGAAACTGCAAAAAATTGTATTCAAATGATCTAGCAAATGTATCTGTCACATGAAAATGATATTCTGTTACATGAAGACGATATGCCATTCTCCCGTGTTGATCCATTATTGAGAAAGAATCTTATTCCTTCCTACATATTACCCAATGTAGCTATTAGATTTTGAAATGCATTTAATGGAAAATATAATAGTGGACTACTGTGATCACAATGATTGCCATCTTAGAAAAGGAGTTGCAAGCTATCATCTACAATCTCTAGGCCACAGAACACCAACCTAACATGAAACTAATTGAGAAAAACCTTCAGGAAACAACATCATCATCAAAAGCTCTTCATTGCTAGGCAATTTGTAGGACAGAGCAGTATTACACCATCAAAGTAGTACACTATATATGCACATTCCAACAACAAACCCAAATGGCATATGTTGTAATCAAATGTTGATTGTCAAGTAAGATACCATAAGACAGATAACAGGAAGCAGTCACACGATAGATGGATTGGATTACTTGATAATTTTAAAGAAAAATTGCTTTTTATTTTGTCTTACAATTTTCCTTTGGTATAGCAGAATAATTAAAATACTTTTTAATTACTTTCACTGATGTATATGACTTAAAGAGTAGTGAGAGGAAATAAGTAATTTAAGAGCCACTTGCCATAGTGAGACATGCATTTTTTCCACATCTGTGAACATTTAACTTTTCAGAATGCAGATTTTCAGATTCTTCAGTCTTTGTGGAAACTGCCACATGAATCCAGATTACTAGTTTGAAAAAAATTATATATCTTTCCTTTTGTGGCAATGCAGTTGGTGCAAGGAAAGCACAAAATGTTCTTCAGAGCCATTAGATGACTGTTAGATACTTCTGCATTGTTCTGATTCTGAAAATTTATCTCCAGACTAGAGTAAAAGAGCATTTGTTATTTCAGTGCACCTTCTACGTTTTTTAAGTTTCTGTTAAGAATCAGTTTTCTTTTCTTTTTGTCCACTCTATACATACTATCATATATATGTGTTTGCTTTAACTTTGGAAAAGAGATGTTCACAATGAAAACACCTACAGGGCACCTCAATCAATATGAGAAAGCCATTTATTATATTCGACAAGGCTGTCTAAAACCATCATATGACATAAGACAGGAGCTTTTCTTTATGAAAATTATGGCAACAGTCAAGTAGAAAAAATTAAAATTAAGTCATTAGTACTGCGTATCTGAAAAGTTTTTAATTGATCTTTTCTATCCTTTTCTGCATGACTATGACTTTTAATGGCTGGTTTTAGAATAAGGCAATAATAGTTCATGAACTGTTAATGTTCCTGCTAAGAACAAAGGTTTGACTCCTGAGGGTATTGATCTAGTACTATAAACACTGACCTAAGATCCAGTATTATGGTCTCTTCAGTAAGTAAAAATGCTACAATCTCTAAATGCTTGTTGCATTGTACTTTTTAATTTTTCCTAAAATGTTTTTCAGGAGGAGGAAGAGGGAACTATTTCTGATATTTTTGAAAGTATGGCTTTTGCAAAGACATAGGTTTAAGTGTACTGAAGAATACAAGTCCAGATACAGGCAATAGTTTGAAACAGGTTACCTGCTTAGGATTTCAAGCAAACTAATCTAATGGAAGGTGTCCCTGCCCATGGAAGGGAGGTAAACTAGATGATCTTTAAAAGTTCCCTTCCAACCCTACTATGTTTCTATGATTCAGTGACTCCTGAGAAAGTGTCTTTCCCATGCCACAGGAGTTAATTTCCCAAATTTACCTTAGCCTCTGAGCCCACATTAAGCTTGAATGTGCACTTAGTTCCTTCAATTGTATTTTAAGATGTCAAGGACATCCTTTTTCACAGTAGTCTTTGCACTTTATCTTTTTTCTTATGATATACCATGAAAAAAGTGCACTCATTCTTCACTAAGTAACCTAAGTTGAGAATTAGCTTCTGCCTCAAAGTACACCTCCTAGAACTAGCAACTTCTATATTCTATCTACATAATCTAATATAAACAGCTATTAAAAGCATCTCCCTCTTTTACATAGAAGTTTCTTAAAATTGATGGCATGCTATTTGAAATGCATCTGTTAGGTTAGCATATTATAGAAAGAACCATTTTTGGTGGTGGTCAAATTAAACTCCAGACATTTTCTACTGAAAGGGCATTTTGATCCATCTTTTAGTTTTCTTTCTGGAATAAAGGAAATACTGAAGAATGGGCAAAGAAGGAACTTATCTGAGACAAGTATAGTATAACAAAACAAGTAAAGGAGTTTAGGACTTTAGTCTGTTGTAAAAGATTTCAGTTGTCTCTTCTGACTGTTGTAGTATCTGAGGAGCCAGAGAGCTGGACCATAGACAAAAAGACACACAGAGAGATAAAGGATACGTCTAAATACTCAGATAAACCAGGATTCAGCCATTTTCCATTTAATATGCTATGACTTCCCACAGTTATTTGTACACAAATTCATAAGTAGGTACATAGATTGACTCAAATCCAGAGGTCTCTGAAAAGTGAGAAGCTGAGAACAATCAACACCCCATTACATATCTAATATTCCCTTTTGTAAATTCATGGATCAAGCACAACAAAGTCAGCAGATTTTCTGCCAGCAGCTACTCAAAATCAGTCTGTCACAGGCATAATAGTGGTCCTCTAGCACAAGAAAAGCAGTCGGTTGTTGCATTCAAAAACTTAAGATTAATAAGGAGAGAGAAGTTAGATGAAACTGAAAACAAATGTTTCCCACCCCTTCCTGTTGACCCTCACAACTTCTATAACTGGACAAAGGGAATTTTCTTACAGGAAAATAATACATTAAGATTTTTGGTTTTTGTGTTAGCTTGCTCATTGTTAAAATTATCTGACAAGTGGCTTAACAAACAAGTTGCATAATGGTAAGTAGTACCCATTATCCACATTAGTATTCATTATTTCAAAGATTTTCTTAAAAGTCACATTTGATTCTGTTATCAGTAAGATAAGAAATGTTATAGCTGCAGTCTTTGTGTTATCCTCATGACACACCTTGGCTTGAGTTTTATGGGTCTATGGCAATGAACAAAAATGAAGAACTGTTCAGTGTTTATCTGTGTTGTTTCAGAAATCTTCCTGTCGTATGTTTTCTACCTTTCCTTTCTGTTGGCAGAGCTGGAATGTACTATCATACCAGATAGGGTAAGCCTGTCTCAGATTTTGTTTACTACTCGGAGTACAACTTGTATGAATAATACAATTTGGGAATTATTTAATTACAATTAAAGATGATATTTACATATTCCTTTCTGAGCTAGAACTCAGGATGAGCCAACTCAAGAAAGCAGCATCAGCAAAGCCAAAAAAGACCTTTGGTAGGAACTAAAACTTTCAATATTCATGAAGGAATATGTGTTTTTCCTGTGATGTCAGAAAATAAATTCACTTCTTTAGCAGAGCAGGACTGCAGGTAGGGGGAGATACACGTATGTCGATGAATTACACTTCCTTCATCTGCAGTAGTAAACATGCAAGGGGGTAACTTAGGTCAGATTTCATACCTCATGACTTAATTGAAGGCCTGTTCTTCATTATACCCTAATCTTAGACCTATTTCCATGGAGATGCACGTTTTGAATACATTCATCCCTGAATGACTTCCACTCCTTTGTTATTAGGCAGGCGTGCAGCATGCAAGACAGCCACCTCAGAGAAATTCTACATGTTCACATTGCTCCAATGAATATGAGCCATCCCTGATATTTTGCAAACTGCTCTTTCAGGTGAGTCAGCAGGGCGTATCCTTAAGTGCCCATAAACAGGAGTCTTGACTTACAGAATTCATAGTCCACATGGGGTAAGGGATCTCTGAGAGCAGTCTAAGAAAGTTCAGAGTAGATGAATAAAAAAATGCAATTTTAGTGAAAACCTTTTTTAGTGATTTTTTTTTGCTCTGCAGGCAAACCTCCCCTGCAACTATGTCAGTGTCATTAGTATGGACTTGTTCTTGATTTTTCCCCTAAGAGCTAAATATTTCATACTAAGGAGACCTCCAGGTTCCACTTTCTTGCATGAATATAGAAATCGCCTAGTCCATTTCAGCATAGATTCAGAGAAGAAATTTTAGAGAACATATGATCAATTTCACTTTGATATGATTTGTATTCTTTTAGCAGTTTACCTTGCAGATTAGAAATTTATTAGACTTTACTGACATTTGTAGTTGAGATCAGAACCAGGAGCTGTTAAAAGCAGTACTGTGATTAAATATGAATCACTTCATAAAAGAAATCGAAGCTGGAAACTTAACAGCATGTACTCAATCTGCATTCAGAAATATGAAGATGCCATTACAGAGCATGCAAAATTTCCCCAATAGAAGTGATAAAATGAAGACTTCCAGTGCACAAATGAGTCATATTTTCTCTAAGGTTGAGATGTTCACAACTAAGCAAGCAAGCAAGCAGGTGAATAGGTTAGCTGTAATTCAAAGAAGAACACATGAAATAAAAGCTAGATCTGTGGAGCTCTTGTCTTTGCTCCTTTTCCAGATATACATAATGAAAGGTAATCAAATTGAAATAGTAGCAGGTACTGCTGTGGGTGGAAGAAATGCACAGGGAATCCTTGTTTCACCATTTGTACTCAATTACCTGCAACAAAACAGATGTCTAAGGCCTAAAATTTGCCCATTGGTCCAATGGAGTCCTTCAAGGTATTCATCAGACTCACCAGTTGATAACTGTAAGGCTTCTTAGCTTTAGCCCATCTCACTACTACATATTTGACAACCATATCAGAAAATACTGATTAGGATTTTAATTGTGGATATTAAATGATTACAACTTCACAAAAAAACCAACACTGATAACAATAAATGAATATTTATGGATTATGGATGTGACTAATGACTTTCAGTGTGAATGATCCTGACTTACACAATGGCATGGCAAATCTGTAAGTAAAAAACACATGAGACTTATGTCCAATCCCATATCACTGAAATGCAGGGATGTCACTGTGAAAGCCAGTGGATTTGTTCAGATTTAAAATTAGTGGAAGAAGCAGTTTCCTCCAGATACTGTGATCATCTTTAATATGCCATATTCCTGAACACTTAATGCCTGGCAAACTCTATACAACAGCTGCAGCTGCAGCTACAATTTATACAGCTTTGTAGAGTAGTATAATAAAATAATGTATGTTCATTGGTTGTCTTCTTTCCTCCATGCTGTTTGTAAGAGGTTTTGAAGGGTTAACTGCACAGCTAGGAGGCAACAAGATGCAAGGAAATAGAGCCAGCTGTTGAATGAAGCATCAAGACATTAGCAGGACCATTACTTGAGGCAGGTTCCCTGCCTAAAACAACAGGAAGCATCATCTACTGGATATTAATTTTTAACAGCAGACCTTTGAAGTGACTTCAAAGACATGAGGTGATTAAAACAGATAGAGGGAGAAAAGGGAGAGGTTGACCCTTTGCCGTGGGAGAGGCTAGGACACAGGGAGAGACGGGCTGAGGGTTACAGACAGAAGCCTGGCCAGCTGACCCACGCTCTAGCCCTAACACCATGGGCTAGCATAGCACCCCGCCTCAAGGACTGTACTATCAACTGCTTTCAGGTAATCAGTACCTGCTGGTTTCTTTCTTAAAGTAAAATGTTCTTAACTGCTGGTGGTCCCCACCTCAACAGTTAAAAACAGTGGGGGCAGCACCCCCTGACTTGAACCACTCTGAGACCACTGGGTGAGAAAAGGATCCCAAGGCCCTCAAGAGTAGTAGCACAGGCTTAGGAGAGGTTGCTCATCTACAGGAACTGCATTTGGAGCTATGGCTTTTCGTGAGGATATGTTAATACAACTCAAGCTGAGAACAAAAATGTTCTTTGAGGCTTAGCTAAGGATGTTAAGGATAACAAGAAGGGATTCTACAGGCATACTGCGAATAAAAGACAGACCAGGAATAACTTAGGCCCCTTCCAGAAGCTATCAGGTGAACTGGCTATGCAGGATTTGGAGAAGGCTGAGGTTCTGAATGACTTCTTTGCCTCGGTCTTCAATGGGAAAGGCTCTGACTGCACCACCCAAGTCTTGGAAGTCAGATTCAGGGACTGTGAGAATGAAGACCTTGACCCCCCTGTAGGAGAGGATCTGGTTCGAGACCATCTTAAGAACCTGAACATGCACAAGTCCATGGGACCTGGTGAAATCCATCCGCACGTCCTGAAGGAGCTGGCAAGTGAAGTTGCTAAGCCGCTGTCCATCATATTTGAAAAATCATGGCAGTCAGGTGAAGTTCCCAATGACTGGAAAAGGGGAAATATAACCCCCATTTTCAAGAAAGGGAAAATGGATGACCTGGGGAATTACAGACCAGTCAGTCTCACCTGTGTGCCTGGCAGAATCTTGGAGCAGATTCTCCTGGGAGGCATGCTAAGGCACATGAAAAACAACAAGGTGCTGGGTGACAGCCAGCATGGCTTCACTAAGGGGAAATCCTGCCTGGTCAATTTAGTGGCCTTTTATGATGCGGCTACGGAACTGATGGACAAGGGTAGAGCAGTTGACGTCATCTATCTGGACTTCTACAAAGCGTTCAACACTGTCCCACACGACATCCTTGTCTCTAAATTGGAGAGACATCAATTTGATAGGTGGACCGCTCGGTGGATAAAGAACTGGTTGGATGGCCGCACGCAAAGAGTTGTGGTCAATGGCTCAATGTCCAGCTGGAGACCAGTGACGAGTGGTCCTCAGGGATCAGTGTTGGGACTGGTCTTGTTCAACATCTTTGCCACTGACATGGACAGTGGGATTGAGTGCACCCTCTGCAGGTTTGCCGATGACACCAAGCTGTGTGGTTCAGTGGATACACTGGAGGGAAGGAATGCCATCCAGAGGGACCTTGACACGCTTGTGAGGTGGGCTGATGCCAACCTCATGAAGTTTAACCATGCCAAGTGCAAGGTCCTACACCTGGGTCAGGGCAATCCCAGGCACAGCTACAGGTTGGGCAGAGAGGAGATTGAGAGCAGCCCTGCAGAGAAGGTCTTGGGGGTGGTGGTCGATGAGAACAGGAATATGAGGCGGCTTCAGTGTGCGTTTGAAGCCCAGAAAGCTGCATCAAAACCAGCGTGACCAACAGGTCGAAGGAGGTGATCCTGCCTCTCTGCTCTCGTGAGACCTCACTTGGAGTATTGTGTGCAGTTCTGGTGTCCTTAACATAAATAGGACATGGAGCTGTTGGAACAAGTCCAGAGGAGGGTTACGAGGATGATCAGGGGACTGGAGCACCTCCTGTATGAAGACAGACTGAGAAAGTTGGGACTGTTCATCCCGGAGAAGAGAAGGCTGTGTGGAGACCTCGTAGCAGCTTTCCAATATCTGAAGGGGGCCTATAGGGATGCTAGAGAGGGGCTCTTAATTGGGGACTGTAGTGTTAGGACAAGGGGTAACGAGTTCAAACTTAAAGAGGGGAGGTTTAGATTGGATATAAGGAAGAAATTCTTTCCTGTGAGGGTGATGAGGCAGTGGAATGGGTTGCCCAGGGAGGTTGTGAGTGCTCCATCCCTGTCAGTTTTCAAGGCCAGGTTGGATGAAGCACAGTTTAGTGTGGGGTGTCCCTGCCTACGGCAGGGGGGTTGGAAATAGATGATCTTAAGGTCCTTTCCAACCGTAACTATTGTATGATTCTATGATTTTAACATATCTTTCACATCCCTTAAAACGTATTCTGAGACATCTTTCCACAGAGTGTTCTTAACATACAGTGGAAAGCAAGCAATTGCAGTTGGCAATTACAGAAACATTGCAGAGTCAGTTAAAGGAATTTTCTGAAGGTTTTATCTATTATCTCACAAACTCATGAAAAATCTCATTATTAACATAGTTGGCATTAGCAAGCTACCCTTCCAAAAAAAAAAACAATGCTTAGAAGTCTTAACTGCCCTAAATACTCTGTACTCTGTTGTGGCTGGAATAACAATAAGGTGCAAACAGCCTTTCAGAGCATCTAAAACTAAATCTAAATTAATTTCATTTAACTGATGTGTCAACTAAGTTACTTAATTAAAGGAGCACCTACTATTTGGAGAGAAAAGGTAAGGACTATCTTATGCAGTTCCAGCACAATGCTGTTAACTACCAAGCCAGAACAACAGTGAAAACTGTAAGTACTCATTTATTATTTGATTTCCTTAATTTTGCTTGATTTTGCACCTGACTGCATAAAAGGTTTATTTTGGGGTTTTGTTTTGTTTTGCTTTTTTTGGTGGGGGTGTGGGGAGTGTCTGCAATCATTTTGTGGAACATCTTTGATGTTCTGTGGAGCAACACTAGTTCATAGATCACAGGCTGAATAATGCAAAACTAAATTGGGAAACATTAAATCTGTTGAAATAAGACCCCAGAGCAAACTTTGTACCCACAAAGATTTCTTACATAGACATGGGCTGCAGAAGACAAACCAAAGGTATAAAAAGCACACTGCAGCTTGCACATTAAACCCAAAGGGTACCACAAATAAATACTGTGCATCCCTTGAGGATATTTTCTCAAGGAAGACAGATTGCCACACAAGAATAGTGACAGCTCCACATGCAGCAGGAGTTACAGCTTCAGGCTTCATGCAGGGAGGGGAGAACTGAGGATTTCTACCTCTCTCTTCCTGCATAGTGCCTTTTTGCTTCCTGTATCACACGGTAGGGACATGCCCAGAGCTGGGGGCTGCTGGCAGGAGTGGGAATGGAACATGTCACACTGAGCTGTTGTGCTAAAGTGCAAGTTATCAAGCTTCAGCAGAGCCACAGGTGTGATGGAGGGCCATGCAGCAGCCAGCTGTTTGAAAGTGCCCCAAATCACAGTGCAATGGAAGAGAGATGGAGTCACAGGGTACAGGCCTAGGTAGGCAGGTGGAAAGGCAGCTAATTTAGTCTTTCTGATAAACTGGGCTGACAGGATAATTCAGGCTGGAACAGACTTCAAGAGGTCCCTCCAGTCCGATCTCCTGTTCAGAGCAGGGTCAGTTGTGGTGCCATGCCAGGTTGCTGAGGTTTTCATCTAGCTTGAAAATCCCCAAGGATGTAGATGTACAGCCTCTCTGGACACCCCACTCTGCAGATGGGCTGTCCTCTTGGAGAAAAAGTTTCTCCTTAGGTCTAGTCTGAGCGTCTCTTGTTTCAGCTTACATCCTTTGCCCCTTGTTCTCCTTAGTTCACACATATTGCTGTGTACCTACTAACCAGCAGTAACACCATTCTCCTTTGGAAAGCAAAATGAAGAAGGCTTGATTTAACTCCTATTAAATCTCCCTCCATTAATTTTCATGTTTAATAACTACTTTGAGTCTTAAACCTGTTCCACAAAGCAACGATACTAGAGCTGGGAAGGAAACCTGTTTCCTATCTCTTACTGGGTTTTTTTTTTTTGAGATTTGGAGAATGGATTCCAGTCAAAAAATCAAAGATGAAAAGTGAAATCTTACTAGTAAAATAGCTTTCAAAATTATATTTACAAACTCATTCCTGTCAATCATGTTTGCCTGTTGTTTATGTTTACTCTTTTGTATGCACAGTCTTACTTGAAAGCCAGTGTTCATTTTGAAGTGGATGGGCTGGAATTTCCACTTCCAGAATGACAGAACACAGTGGTCAAGCTGCTTCGGAAAATTTGTACAGATCTTTGCAAGTTAAAAAAAAATCACAGAAATAGCTCACCCTGGAGGGGTAAAATGAGAAATGATACGAAAAATCTTTCATTACAGGGTATTGATACCTTCCTCCAAAAAAATTTCAGCTAAAAATCCCCATCTAGCTGTAGTCTGGGCAGTTCATATTCAGTCCAGTTATGATCTTTGTTTTCTTTATGGAGTGATTGGATCATTATTTTTTAAGTTACCAAGATGCATGTTAAGATTCATTTATGTAATGTTGTACTGATAAAGATATACATGTGTGGGAGTAACTTAATGGCATGAAAACAGACAAATAGCAAAACTGATCAGCAAAAGCCAAAAGCAGTTAAATTTTAAGTTTTTCTGGTCATCTATAGCTACTAAGTTCAAAATACCTTAAAGAGTGTTATAATCAGAGAGGTGCTTAGCACTTTGCAAAAATTTCTCACTTCTGGCGGGTTTCTTACCGGTTGCTTTAAACGCATCCTCAGACCTTAGCTGCTTCAGCAGACCCTGGTACAATATGCAGATCTATAACCAATATAAATTTGTTACAAAGGAGAGGGAAAGCAAAGTTTCTGATTTTGAAATATGCTCCAGACTGATGGTCATGTTTACAGGTGTTATCCCAGCTCTTTGCAAGGTCATGTAGCACACTTGTGTAGCTAAGTTTAGCCTCTGGCTCACATAAGGTATTTAAATCACTTCTTCAATTAGTGCAGCCACTCCCTCAGCACAGAATCACAGAATCACAGACTCCTAAGGGTTGGAAGGGACCTCAAAAGATCATCTAGTCCAACCCCCCTGCGAGAGCAGGGTAGCCTAGAGTACATCACACAGGAACTTCTCCAGGTGGGCCTTGAATATCTCCAACATAGGAGACTCCACAGTCCCCCCTGCGCAACCTGTTCCACTGCTCTGTCACTCTCACAGTAAAGAAGTTCCTCCTGATGTTCACATGGAACCTCCTATGCTCCAGTTTACACCCATTGCCCCTTGTCCTATCACTGGACATCACTGAAAAGAACCTAGCTCCATCATCCTGACACTCACCCTTTACATATTTGTAAACATTGATGAGGTCACCCCTCAGTCTCCCCTTCTCCAAGCTAAAGAGACCCAGCTCCCTCAGCCTCTCCTCATAAGGGAGATGTTCCACTCCCTTAATCATCTTTGTGGCTCTGCGCTGGACTCTTTCAAGCAATTCCCTGTCCTTCTTGCACTGAGGGGCCCAGAACTGGACACAATATTCCAGACACAGCCTCATCAAGGCATAGTAGAGGGGGAGGAGAATCTCTCTTGACCTACTAACCACAGCCTTTCTAATGCACCCTAGGATGCCATTGGCCTTCTTGGCCACAAGGGCACATTGCTGGCTCATGGTCATCCTCCCATCCACCAGGACCCCCAGGTCCCTTTCCCCTTCACTACTTTCCAGCAGGTCAACCCCCAACCTGTACTGGTCCATGGGGTTGTTCTTCCCCAGATGCAAGACTCTACACTTGCCCTTGTTGAATTTCATCAAGTTTCTCCCCGCCCAACTCTCCAGCCTGTCCAGGTCTCGCTGAATGGCGACACAGCCTTCTGGTGTGTCAGCCACTCCTCCCAGTTTAGTATCACCAGCGAACTTGCTGAGGGTACACTCAGTTCCCTCATCCAGGTCACTGATGGAAATATTAAACAGCACCAGTCCCAGCACCGACCTCTGAGGGACTCCACTAGTCACAGACCTCCAGCTAGATTCTGCCCTACTGACCATAACTCTCTGCCTTCTTGTTTTCAACCAGTTCTCAATTGACCTCACTACCTGATCATCAAGGCCACACTTCCTTAGCTTATCTATGAGGATGCTGTGGGAGACAGTATCAAATGCCTTACTGAAATCAAGAAAAACCACATCTACTGCTCAACCATCATCCATACACCTAGTTACTTCCTCATAGAAGGCTATAAGGTTGGTCAAACATGACTTCCCCTTGGTAAAACCATGTTGGCTGCTCTTAATGACCCTCTCATCTTTGATATGTTTAGAGGTGGTATCAAGAATAAGTTGTTCCATCACCTTTCCAGGGATGGAGGTAAGGCTGACCGGTCTATAATTACCCGGGTCCTCCTTCTTGCCCTTCTTATAGGCTGGCGTGACATTTGCCATCCTCCAATCCTCAGGCACCTCTCCTGTTTCCCACGACTTACCAAAGATGATGGCCTAGCAATGACCTCCGCCAGCTCCCTCAGCACCCGTGGGTGTATTCCATCTGGACCCATCGATTTATAGATGTCCAGATTGCTTAACTGATCCCTAACCCAATCCTCATCTACCAAAGCAAACTCCTCCTTTATCCTGACTCCTTCTGGGTTCTCTAGGAATCTGGGGCCCCCAGGGAGAGTCCGCAGGAGTAAAGACAGAGGCAAAGAAGGCATTCAGCACCTCTGCCTTCTTTACATCCTCTGTCTCCAGAGCACCCACATCGTTCAGCAGTGGGCCTATATTTCCTCTTGTGTTAGTTTTATTGGCTATGTATTGAGCACAGCTCAACAAAAACCTCCTTAAAACATTGGTAGCTACTGGCAGAGGCTTGGTGATCAGTTTTAGATCTTTTGTGCAAATGTCAGCAAGGAGATGAGCTGTGGCTGGAGATACTGGTGTCCCTGAAGACAGCTACCAGTCCTAGCCCCCGTGCTCTGTCTCCCAGTGAGAGACCTGCACCCAGGTGCAGGTCAGCCCTCCTCACTGCTCAAGTCTGTCTCTTCACCAGTTGTTAACATTGGACCTTGAATTTGGCCCACCTGGGAGTCATTCCACAGAGGAATCTGCCTTTAGATGTGGCCAGCGTGAGAACACATGGCTGATAAGGGAGAATGGTGAGACTGTTCCTGCTAGTCAGATATTTTCCTCCATCCTCCTTGGGTGGTTTGTTCAGGAACTTCCATCATCCTGTTTGCTTCTATGGGAAGCACCAGCAGCTTGTCCCTTACCTACAGAACAGCATCAGCTTTGTTCTCAGTGCCATGAGGAGAAGCAGCCACATGTACCCCTAGCATTTATCAGCTCATTTTCCCATTTTAGTGAAACATCGTAAGGAAAAAAATGAAAATCAAATAGCAGAGTGGAATTAACTCTACAAATGTTGAGCAATATTGCTTAAAAAAGAAACAAAGTATTACCCTTTTAATGCCAAGGTAGGTTGCTTAAAGCAAAATCAAACACAGTAAGAGCACCATTGAAACTAATACAATCATTGAGGAACAAGTCACGTATAAGCCGCCTTAGTTAAAATTTCAAAAGCCAAAGGTATTTATTCAGAGCTGTAATGCTGCAAGTGCTGTAAATTACAAAGACTAAAGTTAAAAGAGATTTACACAGCACAGTTGTTCCCATCTTTTTCACAAGCCTATAAAATTAGACTGAGCCTATTCAAATAAACCAACTTGTAAGTTATAAAAGTAATTTAGCCAAATGATGAAGCAGAAGAAACTTAAAGAGCACTCTGTCCTGAAGGTTACAATGCATATAACTGAGAAAATCAAAAACTGGATACATTAAACGGCAATTTAGGATCTCTTACTGGCTAGAAGGAAAGGAAATGAAGCTGCAGCAGCCAGCCATGCAATGGGCACAGGGGAAGTGTGACTTGTCCGTGGCAAGAAGCACAGAGGTAAATGGAAGTGGGTTTTGTTTGGTTTTGGTTTCTTTATTTTTTGCACAGAGGTTACTCTTTACTGAGAAGAGCAAAAGTGGACCAGGAACCAGATCAGCTGAGAAACCCCCAGCACAACACCCATTTTATTCACATTGATCCACATTATTAAGTCTCAAAAGCCAGCCTGGTTTCTGTTTGGCTGGGAAGTTACTGAAGCCTAGTCAGTTGCCAGTATTACAGTTTTCTGCCCACTTAAGTTCTGGTTTTGCTCACCTCTGAGGGGCCTGGATCTCACTGGCAGAAAGAGAATCACCATTTCTCTCACATCTCTTAACCTTAACTGAGAAACCTTTAAAGTTTCTCACTTGAGATTTCCTCCATTTACTGTATTCAAGGTAGCTGGTCAGTCTATCTGTGCCTGGTTTGTGTGTGTCCCTGGTTGATCCAAAAGACTCACACAAAGATGAGAAAGAACCTGTAACTCCTCAGTTTTACCTCTGCAGGAGCACCACTGTTGAAGATAAGCAACCATGTAGCAAAACAGATAAGGACAAGAAGGAAGTGCCTGTTGATTGAAAAATTTAGTCAGGGGAACAAGGAATCCTGTCTTTTGGTCATTGCATCCAGCTCTGCTTTATTTTAGCTTAGAGGACAAATGGAAGATAAAAAAAATGCAGTTACATGACTTGTTTAGAAATCAAGTCTGAGCAGGCTATGTAAGGAATCTGTGGAACAACAGCTGAATCTTAATCTTATAAGTGCTAGTCCAGAGCTTCATTTGGAAATATAGCACACCCTGAAAATCAGGACTTGGAACTGCCTGCTCTTGGGTGTAAATCAGCATGGAAATTGCCTCAGTGTTATTCAGATGTAGCAGCTGCGGACTCTAGTATTAGCTGCAAGTAATGCATACATTATTAACTGCAAGCAAGCAGAAGCTATTCATTCCTACTACTTTTATTTTATGATTCATCTGTAGTTTTTCACCTGTACAAGGAATATGCACCATGTACATGGAAAAACAAACCACCAAAAGATGTTTGAAAAACTGTCGTCAGAGTTTTTTTGTATATGCTTTTTTTCTGGTGATTATCCTATTATGCCTGCATCATCACCATACTGAAAGCAAATTAATTACATGTTTCCTAAGTAGCATTTCATATAATTGATTACTAGCTAAGGTAAACCCTAAAGAATGCTCCATTCTTAATTTTGGAAGTCAGTAAGGAATCACCTGGAGAACCTAAAGCTGCTTACTAATATACCCTGTATTCTGAGGCATTTTACTACCTTGCCAGCTAAAATAAATCAATATTAAGTACTGATTTATTACTTATATAATTCCATGAATATTATATATACAAAAAGATATCATGCGATACAATCATATTGTATGAAGACTGCTTTTAAACAAATATGTTGATACTGAACCTTAGAAATTGTGGACGGCTTAAATGCCAGTTTTGTCATCTCTTCTATGGTTGTGTCTGTACTTTTGCCAATGCAAAAGAATGAGGTATCTGAGCAGGCTGTGAACTGTGGCACTTCAGATACTTTATCAATCTTATTATATTTGCAAAATGGGCTGTAGCTTGCACGTTTCTCTGACTATCATTATGCAGTGACACTTGCTAATTTGTACCCATACATGCATGGGTAGCAGTATGGGGAGAAATTTCTTTCAGGAAATGAGGTAAAACTGAAGACCAGGTCTTTTATCATGACTCTGTGTGTGAACTTTTCATCAGACCCATTTGAGACTTCTTCAAAGTGCTTACAGGGACAGAGCTGTTAATTACTGTACTGATGGGATCAGATTCCTGTTTCTTATTGGCTTATGTCACTTTGTGTTTTCAATTGGAGAAGTGTCAAATCACACCACTGGTGCCTTCCCTGGCCTCCTCAGCACTTCTCCCTGTCACAGCAGTCTGCTCCCACCTGAAATGTGACATGAAAACAATTGGTGGCAGGAGAGGCTCTTTGTTTTCCTTTTTGTGATATTCAGGAAGATGTTTTGGTTTCTCAAACAGTTCACCTGCCAGTAACAGAAATCTCACTGAGATTTCTCACTCATCAACATCAAGATAAAAGATTTTGGGCCTGTATTTTCTAACTGTTTAACCTAAGAATACCTGAGCCTGAAGAGGATGCAGGTCTTCTATCTTTAATTTGAGCTCCATACTGAAAATAAATAAACAGAAACAACTATAGGGAGTATACGGAATACTTACAGAGTGGACAGTAATTCATCCAGTTGCTGGGAAGCACTAAAAATGCCAGGTAAGGTTCCCCCTCCACTCTGCACCGAGAACTGTGGTGGCACAGCCTCTGCCTTCCCTTGGTCTTCTCAGCATGGGCAAACTTTGCTCTCTGCTTATGTAAAATGTAACTTGTAGCTTTTGTAGTTGTCTGAGATCCATATTTAAACATTAAAGACACAGGTAAGTTTGGTGCTCCATGTGGAATGCTAGCTCAGGCCTTGAAATGTTTTTAGTTGTCACCTTATTTTGTTTGTCACTTTAAAGCACTGCAAATTTGACTTGCTGCTGGCAGCAAATTAAAATATACCAACATATATTTTGGCTGCCTCAGGCAGATGGAGGGAGTAATACCTCCTTCTTTTCTGTGACTCTTTTTCCCATTTAATTAAGAGATTTATAGACGTGCATGCAAGTATTATGACATAAATACTTTGACCCACATTTCCTCTTGCATTAAAAAAATCCTAAAGAGTTCAAGGGCATAATGGCTTTTGCTTCTCAAGTAAGACATAAAAAATATTCAATTACTTGTGAAGGATCATGCTAAAATATGATTCATGGTATAGTTCTTGAAGTAGCTAAAATTTGCCAGCTCATGTCTTTTGTGTTTTGGTAATTTTGGAACCCAAAGAAATTGTGGTAATGAAGGGAGTTATTTAAAATTCAAAAGAAGAGGACTTATTAATTAATAAAAAATGTTTGATCTTGGGAAATGATTTTCTTTTTAACAAAAAAAAACATACATTATTCTTGACTAACTTATATATTTGTTAAAAAAAATTCAGACTTTGTAAGATTTGCCATCTAAAGATGTGAATGGATTCCTGATGTTGTTTTGGAACTAAGCTTTCCAAGCTGTCTAAGTGCCTAAAAATTCAATACATTGCTCCCTTGAAAAATGCCTCCTCTGAAATGCAGACTCAGATGTGAAGCCCTGGTCTCTCACTACATGACTAAAGGCAACCTTTGCAAAATCACACAGGTAATTTGAGGCTCTTGAGAGTTAAATGTGTTTATCTCTCTCCCTTAAAAATCAGTAACAGTTGAGCATGATGAGTCTTTTCAAGATGTGCTTGTTTGCAAAATATAAGGATACAATGCTTTAACACCCCCTCCAAAAAGACCCCCACCAACCCAACCCAAAAAACCCTGTCAGTGATTTTGAAAATGGGACTTCAATTTCCAGGTCCCTCCCATGATTTTTCTTTTACTTCAAAACTGAGCATGAGAGATTTATAATATCTGGCATTGTTTATTTCTTTCTGTTGCTACTAGGTCAGTACAAGCAGGTATGTGTCAGACCTTATGCAAGTATATATCTCAGTGTAATGCTCACTCTTTTTGATGAGGTTTAATAGCGGTTGCTCAAGGAAATGCAAATGAAGTAAATGTTGATTGAATTCAAACTGTCAACTGTCAGCTTCCCTCACCATTAATCTCTCAAGGTCATGAGATTAACATTGTTATAAATAATTGATCTGAAAATAATTCAAACAAATTATTGGCTTCTGAACTGAATAAAATATTGCCTGTCAACCTAAAGGTTATAGACTGTAAATTTATATCTCTACTGAGAAAGTAGTCTCTTTTGAATTGTAGATCACTGTTGAACATATTTGGTGTCTTTTGAGCTGATCCAGCTGGAAAATAACTGAGTGTGGGTATGTATAATATATATATAACACCTTCAAAATAGCAACTCTGTACAAGTGATACTACTCAGGAAAAGTGTATTTCAGTATAGATTATGTTTTACAAACCCCACAGAGTGGAGAATGAAATAATGTGATAGATGGGGCTTTAAAACTAAGTCTGTGAAAAGTGGGTTTAAAAACCAGTGTAAGAGGTGCAGGTTGAGCTCACAGGTTTTCAGTGGAGAGCTAAAACCAGTATGTAGTGCAGAAGCCCTGATAAGAAAAAAGGTATGAACACATGTGAGATGCAAAGGTCCTCTGGCTTACTCTCATTTTCATTGCTTTTTGCTCTCTGGCCACGTCAGTGGTGTGGGTGGGAAAAAAAAAAAAAAAAAAAAAATTGTAGTGTTGTCTA
>NDXB01000304.1:0-25909 GCA_002631895.1 Agapornis roseicollis
TTAAGTCAAAACACAGCTACTAAAGAGAAAAAAAAACTGACTGCAACTGCTGAACCCAGGACACTCTGTGAAATCCTTCTCTTCATTTCCAAATCAGTTTATTTTAGGACAATAAATCATGTCTTTTCTGTGTGTTGCTGTAATACAGGTAACATTTTTGTTTGAATTACTGTATGAAATGCACATACAAAAACCAAAAAACAATATATCAGATTTCCTAAAATCCCACACAGGGAATAGTATTTTGCACCAATAATTCCCCTTACACCTCAGTTCTGCACTACTAGCAGTTTTATACAGGCATGTAAAACTATGTATGGTGAGGATAGTTTACTGAAGAGTAGCATAATATACATGACCAAAAGGCTTTAACAGAGCTAGTGTAAAGCATATTACTAATATATAGCATTAAAAGAAGAAAAAGACCATTGTAAAGTAACAGTCAAAAGGAATTCCTATTCCAAATGACAAGAACCCAAAACATGCCAAGGCATCTGGTGAAAGGACTAACTAGCTGCACACTCTTGAGCATTGAGGAAGAGCACTTCAAGCTCCCTGACACTCTGTATTTACAAAGACTGATGCCCTGCATGGCACCAAGCCTAGTTAAGATAATGCTAAAAGCTTTATACAGTGCCAGATGGTTCTAAATGTTCTAAAATATTCTTATAATTTTCTGATATAAAGAAACTTCAAAGAAAATCAAGCATTTCTGAAGAGGGAGAAATGGTCAAACCGGATAAATGCATTTCTTTTCCTCTTTTGAATAAAAGAAATGGCATTCATTGGCTCATGATATACTGACTGAGGCACACAGGAAAGAATACAATTAAATAGCTTTTCATTTAGTGCATTATCAGCCCTGATGATAATGTTCCCAAAGACAATCAATCATTGATTTTAATTTACTTTATTGTACTAAAGTAAAGAGTGAATTAAATGTATGATTTGTTTAGCCTTTCTTTTGTATTCTGTAATAAACCAGATGGAGCATATATATTTGCTATTTAGTGACACTAGCATCATTAAGCATTAAGGTTTAACGAGCAGTGAAGTTTTTTAGAGCTCATTAATAAAAGTTACAGATAGAAAAGATCTATTGGTCATCAAGCTTCTCTACTGCGTTTGTGGATTTATTATACAGTCAATGATGATGGGTTATTACTTGCTTATATAGAATTGCGTTTGTGAGATGGATCTTAACTGAGGAAGCTTAACTAACTTTAAACCAAATGAGATCCTTCTATCTCTAAATGGCTCAAAACATAGAATGTCTAAGTCCCTGCACAAGACACAGACTGGATCTGCTGCAGGTGGATGAAGAAAGATGTCAGTTGAGAAGAGCAAGGCATGAATAACTCATAGAAGAAATAGGTTTGAAAGAAGGAAGAAGTATAGGTGAGGAGAGAAAAGATAATACTGCAACATGAAATAAGAGACTGATTTTAAAACAAAGCAATATACAACAGAAGAGTGAAGGGTCTGGGAGAGGAACTGTAGAGACTCAGCTGGGTTATTAATTTGTTTCAATGCAAGAATGAATTACACCAAGCTTTAGACCTGGGCATTGTCTAGCTAAAACCAGATAATGGCTGCATTACAGTTGTGACACAGGTACGAGCATTTTCTGGTGTGCACAAAGAACCCCAAACCTAAAATCCTGTGTCTCTTTAAACTACTTCTTCATACAGTGGAGCATCATATGAGAAAAGGGGATATTACCAAAACCATCGCTCACAGAATCTGCTTTCAGAAGGCAATCATTAGCTCCATAGCTACTCCATCTCTCTGCTTCTCTCCTCAAGAAAGAAGTCATATCCAGAAACATCACATAGTAGCTTAATAATGCAGTGACAGAATCATACAATCATGGAATCATAGAATAGTTAGGGTTGGAAAGGACCTTAAGATCATCTAGTTCCAACCCCCCTGCCATAAGTAGGAACACCTCACACTAAAACATGCCACCCAAAGCTTCATCCAACCTGGCCTTGAACACTGCCAGGGATGGAGCACTCACAACATCCTTGGCCAACCCATTCCAGTGCCTCACCACCCTCACAGCAAAGAATTTCTTCCTTAGATCCAATCTAAATCTCTCCTGTTTAAGTTTGAACCCATTACCCCTTGTCCTGTCACTACAGTCCCTAAAGAAGAGTCCCTCCCCAACACCCCAATAGGCCCCCTTCAGATACTGAAAGGCTGCTATGAGGTCTCCACGCAGCCTTCTCTTCCCCAGGCTAAACAGTCCCAACTCTCTCAGCCTGTCTTCGTATGGGAGATGCTCCAGTCCCCTGATCATCCTTGTGGCCCTCCTCTGCACTTGTTCCAACAGCTCCATGTCCGTTTTATGTTGAGGACACCAGAACTGCACACAATACTCCAGGTGAGGTCTCACCAGAGCAGAGTAGAAGGGCAGGATCACCTCCTTGGACCTGCTGGTCATGCTCCTTTTGATGTAGCCCAGGATATGGTTGGCTTTCTGGGCTGCAAGCACACACTGCAGTCAGCTCATGTTCATCCCTGGCAGTGTTCAAGGCCAGATTGGATGAAGCATTGGGTGACATGGTTTAGTGTGAGGTGTCCCTGCTTATGGCAGGGGGGTTGGAACTAGATGATCTTAAGGTCCCTTCCAACCCTAACTATTCTATGATTCTATGTTCTTATTGACCACCACCCCCAAGTCCTTCTCTGCAGGCCTGCTCTGAATCTCCTCTTTGTCCAACCTGTAGCTGTGCCTGGGATTGCTCCAACCCAGCTGCAGGACCTTGCACTTGGCATGGTTAAACTTCATGAGGTTGGCATCAGCCCACCTCACAAGC
Organism: Agapornis roseicollis; assembly: GCA_002631895.1. NCBI lineage: Eukaryota > Metazoa > Chordata > Aves > Psittaciformes > Psittacidae > Agapornis > Agapornis roseicollis. The sequence continues at coordinate 2,823 of NDXB01000304.1, forward strand.
GTGTCAAGGTCTCTCTGGATGGCATTCCTTCCCTCCAGCGTATCCACCCAACCACACAGCTTGGTGTCATTGGCAAACTTGCTGAGGGCGCACTCAATCCCACTGTCCATGTCAGCAACAAAGATGTTGAACAAGACCCTGTCCCAACACTGATCCCTGAGGGACACCACTCATTACTGGTTTCCAGCCAGACAATGAGCCATTGACCACAACTCTTTGCGTGCGGCCATCCAGCCAGTTCTTTATCCACCAAGTGCTCCACCTATCAAATTGATGTCTCTCCAATGTAGAGACAAGGATATCGTGTGGGACAGTGTTGAACGCTTTGCACAAGTCCAGGTAGATGACATCAACTTCTCTACCCCTGTCCATCAGTTCCATAGCCCCATCGTAGAAGGCCACCAAATTGGTCAGGCAGGATTTCCCCTTAGTGAAGCCATGCTGACTGCCACCAAACACCTTGTTATTTTTCATGTGCCTCAGCATGCCTTCCAGGAGAATCTGCTCCAAGATTTTGCCAGGCACAGAGGTGAGACTGACTGCTCTGTAGTTCCCCAGGTCATCCATTTTCCCCTTCTTGAAAATGGGGGTTATATTTCCCTTTTTCCAGTCGTCGGGATCTTCACCTGACTGCCATGATTTTTCAAATATGATGGCCAGTGGCTTAGCAACTTCACTCGCCAGCTCCTTCAGGATCCCCGGATGGATTTCATCAGGTCCCATGGACTTGTGCACGTTCAGGTTCTTAAAATGGTCTGGAATCAGATCCTCTCCTACAGTGGGCCCAAGGTCTTCATTCTCACAGTCCCTGCGTCTGACTTCCAAGACTTCGGGTGGTGCAGTCAGAGCCTTTGCCATTGAAGACTGAGGCAAAGAATTCATTCAGAATCTCAGCCTTCTCCAAATCCTGTGCAGCCAGTTCACCCGATAGCTTCCGGAGGGGGCCTAAATTGTTCCTGGTCCATCTTTTATTTGCAGTATACCTGTAAAATCCCTTCTTGTTATCCTTAACAACCCTAGCTAAGTTTAATTCTAACTGGGCCTTAGCTTTCCTCACCTGGTCCCTAGCTTCCTGGACAACAGCCCTGTATTCATCCCAGGCCACCTGTCCTTGCTTCCACCTTTCATAAGCCTCTTTCTTCCTTCGAATTTTCCTCAGCAGCTCCTTATCCATCCAAGGAGGTCTCCTGGCCCTCCTACTGCACTTCCTTCTAGTTGGGATGAAACACTCCTGAGCTTGTAGCAGCTGATCCTTGAATATCATCCAGCAGTCTTGGGCCCCTCTGCCCTCTAGGGCTATATCCCATGGAACCTTACTAAGCAGGTTCCTGAAGAGGCCAAAGCCTGCTCTGTTGAAATCCAGGGCAGTGAGTTTGCTGCATGCTCTTCTCACCGTCCTGAGGACCTTGAATTGATAACACAAAACAGCCAAGCAGTAGCAAGGAAAGGCAGTAAATTGCACATAGACCACGATTTCTAATAATATGTTTCTGGTTTTAATGACTATATGAATTCATGTTATCTGTTATCTGTTTTTAAGGATCTCCATCTTTACTTCCTAACACACACACCCTCAAACCTCTAAAGTGTCCATCATTTTCATCCCTTATAGCTTGGTATGATTCTTGTCTTGTTTTAGAGACAGTATTGAATAATGATGAATAACAAGGATAGTGTCAGATTTTATAGCAATGAAAATTGAGTATTTAAATTAGAAAGGGATTTTTTTATATCTCATATAGCTTTGGATTTACCTGTAACTACTCTGTGCTTGACGTATTTCAATGAGCTTAGTCCTACTGCCTCCTCTTAAATAAAACTAAGTGCATTTAGTTATACAATTGCAATTCTTCATAGTGCTTCCTCCAGTACAGTTACTAGTAGTATCTGTATTCATAATGGCTTGTCCCTGGCCACTAAACCTGGAAACAAAGCTCCATGCAAGGCTAGAGCCATAGGACTGCAACACTGAGGATGTATATCAATGACTGCACTATTTTAAAAAGTGTTGCTTCCTGTGTAAATTTTGCACAATAAAAATGGCAGTGCCAAAGTTGCAGTAAATTGTTATTTTATTTTCCTGTTAATGAAGGAGTCAAATAGCCAGTCCATGTCCAGGCTTCAACCTCCCGCTTGTTCAAGCCATGCCTGAAATTTCATTTTTAATAAAGAAAATCTTATAATCATAGAATGGTTTGGGTTGGAAGGGATTTTATACCTCACCCAGTTCCACCCCCCTGCCATGGGCAGGGACACCTTCCACTAGACCAGGTTGCTCACAGCCCCATCTGACCTGGCCTTCATGGGATGGGACAGTCACAGCTTCTCTGAGCAACCTGTGCCAGGGTCTTACCATCCTCATAGTAAAGATTTTTTTCCTAATCCATAATCCAAATCCCCCCTTTTTCAGTCTAAAGCCATTCCCCCTTGTCCTGTCATTACACGCCCTTGTAAAAAGTCCGTCTCCGGATTTCCTGTAGGTCCCCTTTAAGGTATTGGAAGGCTGCTATAGGGTCTGCCCTGAGACCTTATAGCCTCCACAGAGCTTGCAACAACACACTGCAGTGTCTGCAATCAGAACCCAATTGCTTCAGCAGTAGAAGGCAGTAAATTGGCTGGTTCAGATTTATAACAGTAGCATAACTACTGTGAATCCACAGCCTCTTCTTTCAGAGCTAGGGGCACTGTGCAAGTGCCCCAGACTGATTACAGATCACTGTACACAGACAGCTGAGGGATGCTTTCTGGGAAACAGGCTCTGGAGCTCCCCACCCACTCAGCTGCATCAAGACAAGTTAGGCACACCTCTGTCTTACTGACTCCCTTGCTCCCTAAAGGCTTGCCTGGTCCATACTACAGCATCCTAATCCTGTGCAGACTGCACTGAGAACCATTAAAAATACACTATTGTGTCCTAAACATGTAAGAACGAGACAGGAATACAGCCTAGATTATCAAGCCTAGAATTGCTGAGCATGGGCATGACAGGGGACAGGCTATGGTATGCTCTAGCAATAGTTATACTCTATCTCTTGAAATCATTAAACCCTGTCAAATATTCCTGAGTTTATTATGGCAGTATCAAGGGGCCCCAATCATGTATTAGAAGTCTATTATGAGAGCTGATACATAAACACATTTTATTAAAAGTTGTCAAGACTTGTATGGACAAACAAGGGGGAATTCTTACAGCTGTTCAAATTTACCAAGCCACATCTGGATAGAAACTGAGTTGGTGTGAGGGAGCAGCTGAGAACCAAAAAATATTGCCTGATAAAAATAAGTGGTTCTTCAACATGAAATCAGAAAAAAAGCCTGTATCTATTATATTATGCAGTGTGAATTTAAAAAAAATCAAAACACTTCTGGATGATCCCTGGGAAATCATGTTTATATAGTTTATTTGTGGATTAACAAATTCAATCTTTGCATGATTAGTTTCTTACCTTCTCCCCATTGCAAACCAGTTTTAGTTGCATGAAAATGATTTACCATACAACATTCTCAATTCTTTATTTTTCTGCTTTCAACAGCTTCCTTAAAAGCCAGTTATTTACTTACTCAATTTTCTTTCCCTTTTACACATGCAGCATCTTGAGTAATGACACATCGTTTTCTCTTGGGCAGGTAACAAAATCCTTCTATAGATTATGGGAGCAACAAAAATCACGACAAGCCGCAGTAACTGTATGATAGTTATCGTTCCACATTTGATAGTAGAATTTCAGTATGTATCATCTCTGAAACTGGCAATCGATGGAAAATTCTTCCCATTTAGGTAAATGTACCAGTATTTATGTAGCAAAAAAAATTCCTATTGTCAGGGAATTGTGTTTTCAAGGAGTAAGGAGGATCATTTCTCATTCCTGTCCCCTGCCACCTATCAGGAAAATAAGCAGGTGCAAAGAAAACAAAAATAAAATCAGACTATCCTTTGGTTCCTTTGTTGTGCGGTACTGTTATGGAATGCAGAAGACTCCAGGAGATCAGAACACGGACTTTTGTTGCTGGTAGCAGCAGCTGTAACGGTGCTACTGCTATTAGTATCGCTGCCAATTTAGAGAGCTAGTAGAATTTGCCATACATAACCCTTGGTGCCTTTCAAGGTGAATTGAAAGATGAGTGAGGAGAAATGGAAGAATGAGAGGGAAAGAAATGTTACAGCCAGTGGTAAAACATCTGTGACGAAAGGGTACAGAGCACTCTCACCTAATATCCTGAACTTGTAAATGAACCTTCAATCTTACTGTTCTTTGTAGTTACACATGGATACAAGTTGGGAAAATTATACAAGCAATTGTGAATGTCCCCTGCCATAGTTCCTACTACAGTAAATTTAGATCATTGTTCAGCCTACAACAGAGCCTAGCCATGTTAGTTGCTACATACACACATGTAAAAGTAAATCCCTTTCCCACTGTCCTTGCACCTGAGGTAAAATAGCAAATGCTTGTTGCCAAGTTGCTTCCTGCAAACCAGATACACATTTTGAGCAGTGTCTAGAAAGAGGAATTGGCTTTCATTTCATTTGGCCAGCTTTCAGGTGTGAAGTAGCCATGTAAATAACTGCACATTGGCATCATGGATTCTGTCTTCACTGAGAAACTGAATAAGAAGCTCAGACATCTGGTAATGTTTGGCAGATTGTCACAACACTACAGGACAGAGCTACTGTAGTGAAAACAAGATACTGCACCGGCTGTCTGAAAAGTTCTGCTTGTCTTTCTTTCATTCTTAGAAATACTGGGGATTTTCTAGACTGCTGTCTTCTAGTCCATTGGATCCTAAACTATACGTAATATTTAATCACAGGTATGAGGGCTAAAACCATAATACATGCTTAGAAAGTCCAGTACTTTTTTTTCCTCTTTGAAAAGAATCTGTATTCAAAATGTTGCTTAATAATGCCACAAACCCAACTCTGCATTCTTAAAACAGTAAGTATGAAGAGATAACACAAAGCACATTCAGCACCTATTAAAACCTCCCTTCATCCTCTCCTGACTCCTCAAATACCCAAGAAAGACTAGTAGGATTGGATATTTCATCAAGGAAGCATATTAGATTAAGACGTCCTTCTTTAAAAGAGTTGACAATATTACCAAATAAGAAAAATGGAAATAAACTCTCACAGATTAAATGTAAAAATTCCATAAGAGAGGCCAATAAAAGTCTGAGGAACAATTCTCAAAAAGTTTTAAAACTAAGAGGAACCTGACCAGATAGTCTGTAAGGCTAATAGGTGATAAAGGTGTAACAGAGCCTGCAAGGTAAGGCCACAGCAGAAAAGTTAGATGAGGACTTCACACCCATTTTTGACATGTGGGACTCTTTGTTATGCAGGAACTCAGGCAGAGTCCCACACTGAAACACAATAGCAGATATACCACAGTATTGTCTCAAATGGAAGTGTATGGAGAAAAAGGTTTTGATCAGAGTGACATGGTGCATAGTAACAAGAAATCAGGACCAGTGCTAAAGGAATTCAACTACAAAACAGCTGAAATAAGCATTGCAGGGCATAACCACTCACTTAAAATTGCCTTAGTGTTAACAAATATAATGTGCTTCCAGGAGGTACCCAGGGAACATCAGGGGAATAAGACCATACTGTGCAAAATGCTGTAGCAGTGAATAGGATTAATGGGCATCTGGATAAACCCTGAAAAACTTTCAGTACTACCTAGAAACTCTACTCAAAAACCATGACCCCGTTACACCAAATACTGCGAAAGCACAGAGCAGATTGCTTCTAGCCCAAGCAACAAGCAGGGAACGTACAAAACGACTGCTGAAGGAAAGACAGTAACAGACCTTTGTAGACCTTTTCAATTGGATTTCTGAATGGTTGTATTATGGCTTATAAATTAAAGGTTTAACATAGGCAAAAACAGAAATGTCAGAAGAAGAATCAGAGGAGATAGACACTGCAAGAAAAGGAGCTAACTACAAAACACAGCCTTATTTCTATTGAAGTAGCCTCACACTGGTGATTAGATGCCCCAAGCAGCATTCCTCTGACCCTGACTCAAACTGAGATGCCTATCTGTAGATATGACAGCCACATTTCTCTGCAACTTATGTCTGATTCTTGAATATGTAGCACTCACCACATGTTAGGGTTGCTTAAAATTTTAAAACATGTTGAAAACTTAATGTTATTATTTCTTCCCTCCCATTAAGTTTAAAAACATTATTTATATATTACCATTGTATATGCATTATTTTCAGCACATTTGCTTTGGAGTGCTTTGGTACTCAGGACCTTTTCCACTGCACGTGGTTGGGAGTCAATACTATTACATATCTGAGAAGAGCTGGTATGACTTTCCCAGAGGCAAGTAATGTTTCACAAATCTCTGCCAGTTCTTAGAAAGAGCCAAGGAGAGGTACATGAATCTTGTGATTCATATATGATGTATATGAACTACTTAGCTCTTCAGAAGACATTCATAAAGACCCCCTTCTCCTAGAGAAAAAAAAAAGCTGCCTTTGCATAAGAGGAAAATTCATTGTATAGCTAGCTGCCTGACTAAAGAGAACAGCAAATGGTTAATTTTCACAAAAGAGAGGACTCATAAATGAAGTCTTCATAGAAGACGTATATTCAGGCTCGTATGATTTGGTGTATTCATAAATGATCATGGATATTGAAGTAACAAAGTTTAGATCATTCACAGAAGTAAAAAGGAAGGCTGACTATGAGGAGATACAGAAGAACTTCACAATACTGTGCAATAAAATGCCAAATGAAATTCAATAGTGACAAATGTGAAGTAATGCCAGGAAAAAACCCAGACAATTCTAACTTTATAATCTCAGAGGTATAGTAAATAGTTCTATTAAAATGTCATCTCAGTGCCTCGTGGTGGTAAAAAAAAAAAAAAAAAAAAAAAAAAAAAAAAAAAAAAAATTTTAAAAAAAAGAAAAAAAAAAATGTCAAATCAGTGCCTCGAGGAGGAAAAAAAAAAAAAAAAATTTTAAAAAAAAGAAAAAAAAAAATGTCAAATCAGTGCCTCGAGGAGGAAAAAAAAAAAAAAAAAAAAAAAAAAACAAGCAAAAAATGACCAATAATTTTGAAAGAACAGGAAAGAAAACAAAAAGATGCAATAATACCCTAATATAGTAGGCAGTAATCCCAGATCTAGAGTGCATAATGAAACTGGAAAAATGACATAGTTGGCAACAGTGATGATGAAAACTGCACAATAGCTGTCAGGCAAGGAACAATTAAGTCAACCTGAATCCTTCAAAATGGAAATAAGATATCTGAAGGAACTATGACAGGGATCTATAAAGTCATAAGAGGTATAGAAAAGGTGAAAACCCTCTACCCCAACCCCAGGGAGTGTCTTTTGGACATTATGTGTAGTTGAAAGTCTTGTCATAGGACAGCATGGATACTAAAGGTTTCCATGATCTCAAAAAGATTACATTAGTTTGTGGAAGACAGACACATGAAACATAAAGATACACCTCTGAAAGAGAAAATCCCCATTATCCACTTGGGGCTGAGAGATCAAATCTGCAACAAATGCATTACCACTTACCAGTGTAAAGCTAATGAACACAATGTTCATCAGATTCGCTAGCTGGAAGATTCAAATGAAAATACAATATTAATTTACCATTAGCTCAAGCCATATATAAATTTACTGTATCCACCCATACATATAAAATGATACAGCATAGGAATCTACTTGTTGAAATCTGTATTGAAACTCATGTGATTTCAATATGGCAATCTTAGTTATGAAGTTGCTTCTAATACAGTTCTGGGTTAGTGCAAAATTATAAACTTGAATCAATACACTTTATTGAAGCCAAAGCACTGGGCAATATGTAGGTATACAAGAGAATGAAAACTGGAATTATAATCACAGTCATTCTCTAATAGCATTATTAAAAACAGGTCCACAGTTTCAATGTATTGGGAAGAACTGCTTCCATTGCAAAGTTAAACGTCCAGGGCCATTCAAAGTAAAACCAAATAAAGATCACGTTGGTATATTGCATGCAAACAGATGTAGCCAGATAACAGGCTGAGCTGAATGTGCATTCAGTTTTGCTTCATCAGTGATGACATCCATTGCTCCTGTCCTAGGCACAGAATTGTATCTAATTAAGCAGCTGAAATAGGAAAACTGCATTGTGCCAATCCGCTAGCAAGCACTTGCAAAGACAGTAAGAGTAAACTACCCTATCAAGTCTAGAGATAGCCTGTAGACAGTTCCAGCTGTAGAACACTTCAACCACTAGAATACATGCTTATGTTCCACTCAATAGCCAAATAAACACAGAATTTCTATCTTCATGTCTGTCAGTAACTAAACTCATGCATGTTTATGCTCTAGCTCAGAAGTGGAGTATCTCTGAATGACTTTGAAAGTGTAACTGAGAACAAAGATGTTGATACAGGAATGGGTAGATAAAGGAGCTTATATTGCTTTAGAAAGCCAAGGTTTCAGAGAAGTATTGTTTTGGTGCTGACCTACAAAGGAGATGAAACCGGCATTATAGCAAGAGTTTCAGGTGGGACTGATCTGTAGGACAAAGAAAAATTCTTCTGCCTATCACATTGTTTCTGTGTGGCTGTGCAGTCAACCTAGCACTGAAGGAAGCTAAGAACTTTAATTCATATCGCAGACAAAGAGGTGCACTGGTACTGACTTTGCCATGCTTCCCATGCTACCTTCTGGGAAGGAAGAGGGCAATCACAAGGGCATGAAAGGGCACAGAAAAGGGTTCTGCAAAGACCAGGTTGTCTAATGTTTTTCTTCTGGCATTCCAGATACATCAGTATATAGAAAGGTCAGAAAAGGCAGCCACAAGACAGCAAAGTATGTGTGCTTACAGGGCAGTGCAGGTGCAGCTGTTCACGATCTCCAAAAGAAATATTCTAGAGCACTTCCACCTTCAAAATCTTTCACATTTTCTGTCAGAAACATCATTAGTTCTAAGATTACAACAACAGGTAATACTGACTAAGTCATGTCTGACTTAGAAATACTTCTATTGCTGTTACCTATGCAATAGGATTAGTTTGCGTAAGTCTTGCCGCAGCAGAACTGGACAATAAAATGTAGTGACATCCACAGATTCCTACTGAGTAGGTGGAGAAGTGGCATCTGGAAGCCTCTGAAATGCCAGACTTCAAGGTCAAAGCGACAGAACAACTACGCACAACATACATACAGTGCCAGCAAAGAAATGACATTATGCCAAGCAGTAAGTCAAAGGTACAGGCATAATCATAATCCTAAGCATCATAAGTAAAGTTAATGGAAGTTTATGTGGAAAAATTATCATCAGAGAAAATTCAACTCCAAAAAGCAAAATAAGTAAATTTAAATAAATAAGTCTCATGTTGAAGTAAGGCAGTGCCAAAATGATCAGTCAGAGATGAGTGGGGGCAGGAGGTGGCAGCTTGCCATCCAGCAGTAGGGTTACATAAAAGTGCTGCTTTGTGCTTTGGGTTTTCTATGAGGTTTTTATGGGCACTTATGTGCCTAATTAAAAAAGATTGTGAAAGACACCAAAATGGGAACACTCTTCTAGGCACACTTAAGTAGGGGCGGAGAAACAGTAAAAAAAGAAAAAGAAGATTGCAGCTGATGTCTTCTTAAGCCACAATCCTGGGACTCTAAAGTGAATGCAATCTGTCCTCCTGTTTCTACATTTCCTTTTCATTGATGGCAACTCTGCCAAATCACAGGAGAAAGTTAATGGCGAAAAAGATCATCTGTTTCTTCCAACTGGTTTGTTGAGTACTTTAAAAATTGGCAGCTTGGAAATGTTTCAAGCCAGAAGAAAAAATATTCATGTATCCACACATCAAAGTGTTTCTAAGACTGAGCATACCTAGTTCTGAACATTTCTCAGGTGATCAAAAGAAGTGAATTTCTAAGAGATGCTGCTTACACTATAACAGGCAGTAGGTCAGGGACCACAAAACTCATTGATCAAACTGAACTGAAGCATTGGTTTTACAGCTAAATAAGAAGCAAAAGAGTTCTCAGGGGGGCAGAGAGCAGGAGGAAATATTAGGTGAGGAAATTACTGTCACTATAAGCAGAAGAAAGGGAATCCTGCTAAAAGAGAAGAGTTATAGTAAGAAACAGAGATGTATAACTAAAAAAGAATAAGGGAGAGGAGGGGAGAAGAGTTAGAGAAGGTTAAATAGCAATCTGCATGAGATAATTTTATTACTGTTTAAACTCAAGGCATTATAAGGTATATGCAGATGGAATTAAGTGATCTTTGGAAAAAAAAAAAAGATGTTTATATAGGGATGATTCACCCTGCTTTTTGCCATTACATTCTAACTAGAAAGTTGAGATTCAAATTAATTTGATTGTTTAATTTTAATCCAGAGTTGTAAACCTGCTAACTATCAAATCTTTATGTATTTGGAATACTGTGCCTGGTCTTTCATATACTGCTTGCTATGCTCTGCACAGAGGGTAATCTCACCCAAATGTTTTCTTTGGGAGACAACAGCTGATTCCACAGTTAGCATCTAATTCATTCTGAGAAGGTTCCCTTACCTCTCTCTAGCTTACATTTCCATCATACAGCTATAAGTTATGGGCCCACAGCAGGAGCCAGTATCCTGTACACACACACAGGACATCCTTTTGGAGTCCTCCTCTTCTGTAATCTGGGTGTCAGCATTTAAAGCCACCATACACACTTCAGGACTTCATAGACATGTTAGAGGATATGAAACAGGTGGAACAATGCAGATGCACTAACTTTGCCTAACAGTTGTGGCTGTGTGCTTCACCTCCCAGCCAGAACTTTATTGCCTGTAACAATGCTCAAGTGATAATCACCAGTCATAATGGATGCATGTGGTTGTGGTGGCTGCATCCAATCAAAGTAGATATGGGGGAGACAGATAACAACACAATAGTCAAAGGCTAATCTGAACAATGTGCACAGCCCCCCCCACCCCACCCAACCATAATCCTGATCAAGGTCCAACTCAAACCAAGTTTGGAAAAAAACTTGCTTCTCTAATCAGCAAGCAAATAGGACTAAGAGTCAACTATCTCACTCCATAAACATTTTGCCCTCCTGCATGGCAAGCAGGCTGCACACCAGGCTCTCCCCTTGAGTATGAAAGCTTATCAAGGTTATTCCTTCAGGTTGAGAGATTCTTTCCACAACAGATTCTCAGAAAGTGGATTCATAGCATGATAAACTTTGAAATCTTAGCTAAGTGATAGAATGATTGATTGTGCACATATAATCCTTCAGACATCAACTGCTGATGAAGTCTGGGGCTAAATGTGGATCTAGCCACACCTAGATTCCTCTCTGAGATGAATTTAGAGAGCAAGCGGGTCTTTTCTGAACCTCATGACTCAGTGGGAGGGTCTCCCTAATAGTTTTGTCTGACCCTGTCCCCTATGTAGTAAACACTCAGGTGTACCTTGCCACCAAATCTTGTTAAACCACCATTGCATTTACTATCAATCTTTGTTAAATCACTGTTTTATATCAATAAACATATGGCTACTTCTTTCTTATGAGTGAAGTGTGTCACTGCATTCACAACAACAGTCCTGCACTTCGCAGTGTGGATCAGCTTGTAGTGAAATAATACAGCATTAGGTGAAGCAATATTTATAGGTCTGTCCCATGCAGCCACCCAAGGAAACAGACATAACAGAATTGTATTTATTAGCAGATTAGTCTCTTTTCTTCATAATAATGGAAATAGCCTGAAAGTGTGATAGAAGACAGAAGTCTCATTGACTTGATCTATGAGAGCCATGTAGCAGATTTGCATTGCTCCTCAGCATTCCACAGAGACACTTTAATTCGTGAGTTTGAATGGCATCACAATGCAAAAGTTGAGCTCCAAAATGAGCTCAAGTAGTAAGGACCTGCAACATAGCTGACAGTGGAACTGTGTTGGTACATTAAGGAACACAGAGAGAGTTGAGTGCCAGCTCTGCTGAGAGCCACATAACACCATAACATGTTTAGCTTTCATTACCTGCTGCACTGCCAATTTATTATTTGTTGATAAACACTGTTTTCAGAACTCAGGCACTGCTCCTCAGACAACACTCAATTCTGTTGCCTTTCTATAATAAGGAGATTTTAATACCTCAGAAACCAGTCTAAAAGCAGTCAGAATGGATCAGCAGAATGAAGCTGATGAGCTCCACTCGGGTTTCTACTTTGCACTGGCTGCAGCAATGATGGTGAGAGCATCACACAATTTCTTAGAGCTTTTGTGCAGGAGAGAGAAGGTACCAGAAGCAGCACAAGGTAACTATTACAGCTAATGCACTACTAATGAAGAAGGCCTCTAGAGTGAGATACAGAAACTGATCCAAGCCAAACATTTTGAATCCAAATTGCTCCAAATGTTATATGGGTTTTGTTCAGACTCAGTGGTTTGGGAAGTGTTTGCCCCTAGATGGCTAATATTAGGAAACTAAATAATCAAGAAGAAATTGGTCTGTGATGAATTTTGTGCAGCTGCCCATGGGTAGACACTGCTCATACCTGTGAAACAAACTGACTCAACAGGAAAACAAGATCTTGGACATACATAAAGCATTGTTTCCTTTCATGAGGCTCTTCTTTTTCCAAGGGTGTATGAGTAGATGTATAATAATGATCCTCCACTCCATCACGGTAGAGCTTCAGTGGATTTCAGAGGATTTGAAATTTGGGATGGTATGAATAATTGTGGTGGTAAGCAAAATCCCAGTAGGACACAACAGGTGTAGTAGAGATGAGAACACATCTGACATATCCTAAAGCACATTCTGGTCTGTACAGTTATCAAAACTGCACAGCTAAAGCTGAAACAGTCTTAAATGCACAATACTATTGTATGCATTTATGCTTTTATTATTTGTTCAGCTTAGAACATAGCAGAAGGCACAAGAACTACCAGGTATCAGATATACCTCATAACCTGCCCTGGCAACTCTTGCCACTATTTCCTCCAGCTGAACAATGGTCTCAGGCATACAGTTGACCTGCAGAACTGCTATTGTCATCTACCAAGAGTAGTGTGATATGCAGAAGAGAAAATCAACATAGAATCGTAGAATAGTTAGGGTTGGAAAGGACCTCAGCCATCTCATGGCTGATGGGTCTGCGGGGGGGGGGGGGGGGCGGGGGGAAGCAGCCCCAATCTGCAACCCTAAGACACTGAGAAGCTTATGTGGTGACACCAAGAGCCAGCAAAAGCAGCAGCATTGTTACTAATACTGCCCTCAGGCTCTCCTAGGACCATCTTCTCCTTCCTCACTTAAGGCTGTAGTCACGTTTTATGCAGCTTTCTGCATTTCTCCTACATGATCTGAAGCAGAATACATTGAACATGCTACAGTTTACGACATCCACATTACCTGCAAGTGTGCAAAAAAGCCTGTTTTATACATTCACTATGTGCCTTGCATGGAGGACAAAACTGGACAGTAAAAGAGGCTTTTTTGTTTCAATATTTGTAGGACACTGACTCTCAAGCATTATTTTTCAATGTTGTAAACCAACATTCTGCCTAGGTCTGATTTGATGTAAGCAAGTGACAGAATAACTAATACATGTCGGCAGAGCCAGAGTCCAGAACACTAGCTCAATCATTTCTGTACAACATTGACTTTTTATTATGTATACATCCAACGTTGGGTCTAATGGCCATAACCACGAGCCTCGATCCCAGAACATGAGACCTGCCACCATGTTCTACTTGCTACTTGAGAAGGCTTTGCTCCATAGAACCTGTCTGTTTATCTAATCTATGCTACTGCAAACACAATTCACAGACCAAATTCAAACCAACTGTCAATAGGACAAGATAAGCATCAAGAACTTCAGATGTCTTTAACATGACATTAAACATTTTTCACCACCAACAGCTCTTTCAAATTTTCCATGTATCAGAGCAATACAAGACAAAGCAAATAGGTATGAAAATCCCCCAGTGTTAACAGACCGATGAAATCCATCTGCCTCTTTGCTGCCTGTCTCACCTCAGGAGGAGGAATATTTAAAACCACAAAATACAGGAGGAAGCAGGTGAATGGAATGGAAATTGCATTGTCCATTGCTTTGTATCCATCTTGTGTTCTGTGGCCCACATGTACACAGCTGGTGTAAAGGCTTTCCAGAGGTGACAGGAATGTCCACACTGATACATTTTCCCTGTTGTGAGACAAGAAAAAAATCAGGCTCTGGACCAGTCAGACCCTACTTCCTCTGTGACATTTTAAATGAAACAATTTTTCAGTCTCTGCATCCTTGTAAACAAGCTTTATAGTGCTTTCAACATGAGTCTATCACGTGTTGCTGGAGAACTGCAAGTGTTTAGGATTTAAACCCTTTTCTCAGAAGACGAGGCTGGAAGAACAAGTAAAGGCTTTACCTTTAAAAGCGTTCAGAAGCTTCCAAAACAAAGTTCTTGCATTTATCAGTACAAGCTGCCATAAGACACCTGGTGAACAAACTGCTTACTCAAATGAGAAAAGCTCAAATGAAAAAAAAATACAGAGCTTTAGAGTTCTCTCATCCATCATTCCATATATCTATTTCCTCCATTCATAACTGGAAACACTTTAGGCGCAGACCTGTCTTCATGTCTGCACTTAGCGCCTAATCCAAAGTACACTGCCATCAATACATAGGGTTTTGTACTTCTACAAATTTAGATTAGATCTTACATAAATACTTGTATATTGAGAAGCTCCTGGCAAAATATTTGGAAACTTTGATTCTCTGAACTTTGCACAATTAGTGCACAATAATCCTACCTGCTACCAGTAGGCTAGTTTTCCCACCTCTCTTACTGCCGTTCTACCTGTATATGTGCCACTGAAGTGTCCCCATGAAACCTCTTGCAGAGGAAAGGGGCAGTGACTGTATGTAAAGAGGATTTCAGGGCTCAGCGTGAAGTCTGGAATAATGCATCTCTGGCCAAAGTCCAGGAACAAGTTCATCGATGTGGAGTTTTACAGCATGCAAACCTAGATAGAATCTGTCCTGCTGAATATATCTTTGAGAGCTTCTCATCTGAACTTTTATATATGGAACTATAATATTGTATTGGAAAATCTAGTACGAATTTTGAACTCCATACCCAAATATAGTAAACGTTTGGGGAAGATTGGGAGGCAAATGTCTTTTTCCGTGGTTAGCTTCTCAGACACTGAATGGGGACACAAAATCCAAGTGGCTGCCAAACTGCAGTTTGTGTCCACGTCTTGCAATTCTACAAGAAGTGAATCAAGGTAAGCATCAAGGGCACAAACTCAACTGCACTAAAATCAATGCAGAAACTCCTGCTGACCTTGAACAGTCCGATTTGAGATATTCTGGGAAGAGCGTATACTCGTTTAGTGGGAAAGAAGCATTCCTAGTGTGACACCTAGTGTCAGCAACAAATACCTTACAGACCTATTAAACGCAACAGAGCAAGGAAACAAGGCGACTGTACTGAAAAGTAACAAAAAATACAACAAAACATTTTAAATATGAACTAACATCTAACATACAGAAAATTCGGGGCGGGGGAGGAGAGTTTGTTTCTATAAATAAATCCAATAAAATACATACTGGTCATCCTCTGGTCAAGCCTAACTCAGACCTGATAATTTCTCTGGTCACCTCAGTGTATCTAGTTCTCTGGACTCTGCTTATATAGACAGTCTGGTTTTATGGAGTATTTCGGGTATCATCGTGGGATGCAAACCCATTCCTGCTAGCTTGAAGGAACACAAAAGAAACTACAGTGAAGCAGACTTTACAGGTCAACACACTGACTTGAGCTATTGGTGGATTTGTCCTCACTAAACAAATTCAAAAAGGAAGATAATACAGGGATTGTAAAGTGATTTTCAAAATGTTAAATTCTCTTCACAATCAAGTTAGTGGCACCTCAAGAAAGGTGTGGAAAAATGCTTCTGAAACAATTTTTCACATCAGCAATTCAGGAAAGCCATTAATTCTCAACAGTTATTACAATTGATTATTAACCAAGGTCTGGCACTTTTAGGCCTAGATATACTATAAATATGATTTGTTACCTTAATTATGCCGACAGATTGCCTTTTTACCTTACTCTTTCTACTTTGTCTTTAAGTTCCACAGCTTTACTGATGCTCAAACTCAGTGGGTACCAGTCTGAAAGTGCACTTCATCACTGCTGGTGACATAACCAATTTGTGGTAAATGCAGGCCAAATATGAAAGGAAGCGAAAGTTGTGAGCCAAATTTTTTGCAAACTGAAGGCAAACCTTGAAGTCAGGAATGTGGAAGTTGACTGGCAGCTGGACTTCCTGACTCAGCAAACTGCAAACATTTATACCAAGGAGCAAATTTCTAACTTTTTCTGCAGGTAGGAATGATACTTTGAGCAGGCACAGTGACAGTCACTGCCATCTCCTGGAAATGCTTTGGAGATACTCACACTGGTGGCATTCAGAGCACTGTCAGGTTGGACGAGGCCTTGGGTGACATGGTTTAGTGTGAGATGTCCCTGCTCATGGCAGGGGGGTTGGAACTAGATGATCTTAAGGTCCTTTCCAACCCTAACTATTCTAGGATTCAACATAGTTTCCCTCTGAAGGGTGGAATTCTGAGTTTGTGAAATGTTCCTCTGATATCACTACTTCCTTCTTCCTCAGTCTCAGAAAAATCCTTTTCTAGAAAACTCTGTGAAGCCCCAAGATTAAGAAGAATCAGCTTAAATGGAAATGGACAAAAGCATTAGTGTTCTTTAATTTCTTGCTTTCTCAAACACATGGAGCTATACTGCGTACCACTATTCAACACATAAACGTGGAACACTTCAAGGGGAAAAAACCTCAAAGGACTTCCAACTGTTGTGTTTCCTGTATGGAGCATTTTTGTTAGATGTTTTGGTACATCTGGATTAACATCAGCAGCTTGGTAGTAATAGAATTTTAGTCTATCCCTGCTTGATGAGTCAAATGCTGCTTCTTTTTGCACTGCTGAAACTATGAAACCAGTCAACAATTACATTCCCCCAGGACAGATCAGAGACTGCCCATCTGGTTTGCTGGTTAACATTCTGGTGTGTGTCCTGGCACAAGATACTTAAAAAAATAACAAACAAACAAAAAAACCAAAAAACACTTTAATTCCAATTTTCAATTTGGGCAAGGATACAGTCAGAACTGTCCTGCTCCAGTACTAGTCCCAGGATGGTGTGCCAGATGCATCTGCATTACTCTATGGACAATAGTCTATGCTCACCAAAATGCTGCCTATTAGGTTTGTACCATAATGGATTCAAACTTAAATAGGAGAGGTTTAGATTGGATATAAGGAAGAAATTCTTTCCTGTGAGAGTGGTGAGGCACTGGAATGGGTTGCCCAAGGAAGTTGTGAGCACTTCGTCCCTGGCAGTGTTCAAGGCCAGGTTGGACGAAGCCTTGGGTGGCATGGTTTAGTGTGAAGTGTCCCTGCTTATGGCAGGGGTGTTGGAACTAGATGATCTTAAGGTCCTTTCCAACCCTAATTATTCTATGATTCTATGATCTTTAATCCCATACCAGAAGCTTAAATGGAGCAGGAGCATCCCCCTCAGACTTGTCTCAATGCTAGAGCTAGCCACCTGTCCTTCACAGAAACAATTATTCATGAAAGAAAAATTAAATGGATGCTGAGAGTTTTCTTAAGCTAATGGTGCTATCAGACATTAGTGTAACTAATGGTAATAGGCCCCCTATATAAGTTACGTGTTAATAGTGCTCCAGCTGCTTTGGCTTTCAAGAAACCAGTCAGCTAGTTAAGAATTACTTTTCTGGTCCTTCTACAATTAATCTCTGTTGAATGAAATAACAAAGGAAAATTATGAGCAGTTCTGAAACTTGGCAGGGGCAGGGAGGAGGTATTACTATGCTTTGGTTAAGCACTAAAGGACGCTTATAATCAACTTGTCTGTTCAGAATTCAAATAATCACTTACCAACTTCTGAAGACTTACACTTAACATTGCATTCACTTGAAACAAAGGCCTGATATGGCAGTTCTCATTCATCAAATGGCCACTGTAACATACAAGTTGTATAATGAACATAGCAAATAAACATGACTATGCCCCAAGCTCCTTTGCAATTTTTAACAATGTAAATGCTACAAATAAAACTTGGAAAACTATTAAACTACATTGACATTATATTTCTAGTATGCTCACAATAATTTTCTAACAAAGGATTTTGAACCAAAACTGCCTAGTCTTTTGTAACTGCCCTATATTCCTAACCAGTATGGGTTCTCAGCACCCCTAAGTTTCATTTTCAAAAAGCCTTTGCCCCCACATCCCTGAGTAAAGACTCCAGGAATAGAACTACTTTTTAGATATTTAGGGAACAACGAAATTTGTTCTAACTCTAAGGTACGATCATTCAGTGATCGTACACATGAGCAAGAAAAATCCTTCAAAGATAACAGATGTCTAAACAATTTTCTTCAGGGCTACAGTATAAACGACTTACAAGTAATGGTGTGAAGTCAGTATCTTTTGAAATAAAAATACTGATTAAAAAAAGAAAACTGAAATAATTAGTGGAACAAATTCCTCTGTAGTGTGGCAAAAGTGTCTTATCCCCAAAATGCTCTTACTGAGTGCCTGAGTATAGTCTGATTGTATATACAAGGGAAACTACCTCTGTGTTCAGTATAATGATTTTGAAAAGACCATTTTATAATTTTGCCCAGAAGTATTCATTTGTATTTTATCCTGACTCCCTTTCTTCCTGAAAAGACATGAAAAAGTGGCAAGGGAATTAGGACAAATCCAGACAGGTTTTTAGAAATATAACTAGAGACAGGAACAATATTTGATAAACTTGGGGTGTCTTACAAATCTGAAAGTGTTGAGGTTTCCATTTTTCCATCAGTTAGGTGCTGAAAATACAAAAATATTCATGCAAGAATGTGGAGTGGAAAAAATGTTCAATGGTTTTTTTTATTCAGACATATTATCATGACAGACAGTTACATGAGGTCTGTTTTGCCTCTAGGTTGGGCCTTACACTGTGAAATCATTTGGGAAAAATTACCCTGTCATTGGCACAGAGGGTGTTCAGATCAGAACTTTCAACACATTGGCCTGTTTTGCATCATTTTACATAGATGAAAGTGCCAGAAAAATACAACAAAATAGAAGGTCTACAACACACTTGCTGTGTCAGACCATCACTCTGGAACATTTCCTGAAGAGAACAGCAGCACAATCACACTGAGCCAAACACAGACTGCCCTGGAAGACAGAATGGTTTTTAGTGCAACCTGCAGCAGTACCTGAAAGTTAAAATTCTCTTGACAGACCAGTATATTTCCCTGCTGCTTCACTGAAAGAGAAATAAGGATAAAAGATCAAGTTATATTGTAAAATGCTGAAAGTTGAAATCTAGTGTAGAAAAAAATGTTCCCTGTGTTTCAAACTAAGAAATAAGGGTAAATACAGAATATATGCCCTCCACAATTAAAATGAATGTAGCTCCAAGCTGCCACAGCCATGTGCTAGGAGTGCCCTTACTAAAGTAATGTTGGAAATCTCTGCACTACACCGTAGTCACTCTTGCGTATGCAATAGAAGCATGACACGATAAAGACTGGAGAATGATAAACTATCTTTGTGCCTTTTTGCTCCTTTTTCTAAGTACTAATGAGAAGAAGAAAGAAAAAAAAAAAAAGAAAAAAGAAAGAGGCTGATGAGCAGAACGCCTCCTCTGCTATACCTGCTGCTCTCCTTTCTCTTCCTTGCAGCAGCCCTGGATGAGGGGAATCCAAATATAAATTTAAACCAATCTAGATCTAGCTGGCTAGACAGATCAGATCTAGTGGAGCACAAAACCTGGCCTTGTGTTTGCTGAATTAACCTAAAAACAGTTAGACTGCAGCCCAGAATCAGAACACAATGCCACATCATCCCTCCCCATGCACCACATAGAGGTTCCTCCCACAGAATCATAGACATGCTGGGGATAATCAGGTATTTAGATACCTATACAACATTGTGTCCAAATGTACCAAGAGACTGATGAGAAGAGCACAGATTAAGCCCTCTCAGTATCTAAATGCACTTCCTGTATGTCACGCAGTTCAGGAATAACCACCTAGTCAGTCTACAGTCTCAAAACTATGCCATTGCTCACCTGAAAGGAAGAGAGGAGAAGACATAATCACATGACAACTATAAGGATTTCTTTTCTCACTGCCTCAGAATTCATGTTATGATTGCATTACATACAGTAGAAAAATAAGGAATTTTATTCTCACTAATTTTCCTGGGGAGGGGGGTGTGCGTCTGCTTCTCTAGAAACATATCAGAATTAAACAGACAAATCGCTCCACCAACTAAGAACAGCCATGCACCACCACCCATAGAAAAGAGAAAGAGCTCTCAATCTGTCAATCCTGTCCGTGTCTGGGCCAGGTGAAGTTTCCCGTGTTGAGTCAAATTAAGCCGCAGGCTCCAATCCTGGTGGTGCCCTTCTGTCAATTCCTTTAAGTTTCAGCTTTGCAACCATACTCCTCCCGGAACCCAAAGTCTTGGGTTTCCTGGGAGCTGCCCAGAGGATCATGGGAATAACGCTGCCAGATCACCAGTCGGCATCGTTTATGGTCAGAACTATGACAGTATCTGACCATCTTCGAACCTCTGACTTTTGTTCTTGATTAATGAAAACATTCTTGGCAAATGCTTTCACTCTAGGCCATCTTGTGCCGGTCCAAGAATTTCACCACCTTTGAGGCCCATCTATTAGTTCAAATCCCAAACACTTTTGTTTTATTTAGCTAGCTCCCTGCTAGGATGCTTCCATAATTAAACCTTCATCTTGGGCCATCTTCTGCTGGGTAGGACCAACTCCAGCATCCAAATATACATAGACAGTCCCTGATATTCTTTCAAAATGTAGTTGAATTTGACTTACCTCACTGACATTCACCATTTCACTTTAAAAATGGAATGTCCCTGGGACTAGTAAACAAAACTTTCTCCTAAAAGAATGGTTAACAGAATATGCTAATGGATTTCCTGGTACTTCAGTAAACAGTTAACTCTGTCCTACCCATCAGAGCAAGTTTCAGTTTTGACTGCCTGATTTCTTCAGGTATTTTATGTACCATGTTGTCGTAGTTTAAACTCCCTGCTTCCGGAGGAGTGGGAGGAAAGAAGAGCTGAAGAAATACGACTCCCACTGGTTCAGATAACAACAATCCAGTCACTAAGGTATAATACAAATCACTATTGCTATCACCAATAATAATAATAACAAGGAAAACAAGGGAAGAGGGTACGATCCCACCCGCCAAAAACGAGCCCGACCGGGAAGTTCCCCCTCCTTCCAGGTAACTCCCAGTTACCTCCTGGGCATGACGTGCTATGGTATGGAATACCTCTTTGGTCAGTTTGGGTTCTGTCCCTTCTTCCTCTCGGCCCCCCTCCTCCCCGGCAGAGCATGAGGCTCACAAAGTCCTTGGTCAGGGCAAACATCGCTCAGCAACAACCAAAAACATCGGCCTTATCAGCCTTGTTCCCGGGCTAAGTCAAAACACCAGCTACTAAAGAGAAGAAAAACTGACTGCAACTGCTGAACCCAGGACACATGTTTAACATAAACCATACTTTTCTCAAAAGCAAAATTGACAATAAGTTATTCCATTAATTTTGCTATTAATGATGGCAGCCAAGTAGCTTGGAAAGGAACATTTATGGAAATGGGTGTATATCCCTGATACTGATTAAAGAGATATTCCCTTTTTAGACGTAATTCTAACTTCCAGGAAAAGCCATTAAGAAGGGTTTGTTTGATTTCAGTAGGAAACAGCCCAGCTTCTTGCCCAGCTGCGAGAATGGGGTGGAGAAGACAAGGAGTGGATTTTTGAATTCTTAATGGTATCCTTTCTGTCTTTACCTCAAAGCTCATAGAAACATCTCAGAGTAGGCCCTGAACTTTCATAAGACAGCACATGTTTGTGCTCACTGTGATTTTTATTCTTATGTGTAAAGAATGAAATGTTCAGTTGCACCTTTGAGCAAAACCTAAAGGGAAGGCAGAGAAGGAGGATCTTCAACTGCAGAGGCCTCTGGGAGCAGTTTATAAGGAACTGCCTTGGCAGCAGTTCACAGTAGCCTCAATGCTGAAAAACTGTGCTTTAAAAAAATTGTCCCAGTCCATGTTGAGAAAGCATCAGAATGTAGTAAATGCTTTTATTGATTATGCATTATTAAATCCTGAAAAAGAACCCAGCTTTGCATGATGTCTAATTTACTTGATTTGGTACGTTAATAATTCTGTCCCCGAGACTGAAGTGAAAGCTGCAGCTATTCTTCACTCCAGAATTAGGTGTCTGCAGAAGAATTATTTTTTCAGATTATATAAATTATTCAAGAATGTTAAAAAGCACTAGTTTTAAACTGTTAAACTGCTTCACCATCTCCACTGATGCTAGTCTCTTGGAGACTAGTATTTAGGGTCTTGACAAAAAGTCGGTAGGAGGCACTGGAGTCTTAAAGATGGTGAGGCTTGCACTAGGGCTATAACGGAGCTTAGAGGAGATGGGTCTTAATGATGCATATTGAAACATTTGGGACACTGATGACCAAATGTGTGTTATATGGTATGTGTTTACACATTTGGCATCCACATTAAAAGGCAACTGATGTCATAAAATCTAAAACTTTCAGACTATACTCACGATACCTCTGCAAAGCTGATTTGTCAGAACTGGAGATGACAGTCACACATACTGTCCTTAATACTTTCTCTCATATAGTTTATTTTGGTTTGGAGGCATTGTGAGATAATTATGACACCTGTAATTTGTAATTGAAATAGGTTGATTTTTCCTGCAGAATCATCTAGATTGCATTCAAGTGATTGATACTCTACTATCAGACAAAATAAATATTATCAAAGACTTAATGACTTATATGTTCAATCCAATCTCCAGTAACCATATCCTCATGCAATGCAACCTGAGATCTCTTTTGAGAGAATTCATTTAAACTCCACATCTGGAAACCAGATTTTTTTTTTTTTTTTTTCCCTTTCCAAAAACACAAAAAAAAATTTGGAAAAA
>NDXB01000304.1:34061-53169 GCA_002631895.1 Agapornis roseicollis
GGGGGGGGAAGGAAGAGAGAAGGAAGCTCCATTTCTAGAAAAATCATAACATTCCTAATGAAAGCAGACTTCTGTTTTGTGGCATTAGAAGTAATGAAATTACCTTTCAAACTAAAGGATATCCAATTTACCATATGAGGGATTTATATTAGTAACATCACATTCCCTACAACATGAATACATCACTTATGGATTGTAAGATTTTTTTAAGGTGTTGGATGGTTAGTTGGCAACTCAAGAACAGTTACTTGCTGAGCCAGCTTAAG
This sequence comes from Agapornis roseicollis, assembly GCA_002631895.1. Classification (NCBI taxonomy): domain Eukaryota; kingdom Metazoa; phylum Chordata; class Aves; order Psittaciformes; family Psittacidae; genus Agapornis; species Agapornis roseicollis. The sequence goes on from NDXB01000304.1 coordinate 34,328, forward strand.
GTAATATGAGCACTCCAGGCTCCCATGTCAGGGCATAACCTGATCACCTACAGAGATTAGAAAGGAATGGTCCTCATGTGTGTAGTCCTGAGTAGCTGGCTCTGTTTATCACAGATCATGATGCCTGCTTTTTAACCTTTTCCTTGAATACTTAATCAGCATTTCTAGATTAGATATGCAACAGAACTGATACTGTATACTAAGTCCTATTCTCTTTTCTTTTTTAGTATTATATGCTGCTTTGGTGAAAAAGAAAATGGTCCCATTATATATTTCAATTTGCAGATGTCTTCCCAGGTAATTTCATTTACATTAAATGTTTTACTTCCAATTTATTTTATCCGCCAGACACTGTAAATGAGCACGTTATACAAAATAAAAATACAAGCTTTACACTCAGACAAATAAGTTCAGCATTGTAAAGCTATTCAAATACATAAAAATACAAAATACTTTCTTGGCTATAGTTTGTGTGTATATATGCTCTTATATAATGTAATTGAATTTTACTTACTAGATAACATGATTTAAGTGCTACCCTTTAAATCTGTAGGCATCATTGCTAATATTTTAAAAGCTACCTGTAATACATAAACAAGATACTAAATAGTCCGTGGACCAAATCAGGTGATTCAGTAACAACAAAGTAAACAGATCCTCCTACTCCCTGTGGCTTCAATATTGCCACTGGCAACCCACACTAAAAATCCAGCTACTCACAGTTATGGGGTTAAGCAGAAGGGCCAGCTTTGCAATCAGTCCAGGACTGGATATTTTACACATCTTAGATTAGGTTCCTCCTTTGGCAATATATGTCAGCACGAGACAGGAAACATTCCCAGACACACCTTGGGATCTGTAGGTCAAAATGAACACTTTACCATCAGTTTAAAAACTTGTAAAGATTTATGAGAAAAGGTTTATCAACAGTGTTTATAGAAAGACTAATATACTATATATGCACACATAATGTATATAAATATATATCCACATACATATACATACACACAAAACCACCGTATACAATAAACAAATGGTATTTATACAATGCCTTTTGAATCATAGAATAGTTAGGGTTGGAAAGGACCTTAAGATCATCTAGTTCCAACCCCCCTGCCATAAGCAGGGGCACCTCACACTAAACCATGCCACCCAAGGCTTCGTCCAACCTGGCCTTGAACACTGCCAGGAATGGAGCACTCACAACTTCCTTGGGCAACCAATTCCAGTGCCTCACCACCCTAACAGGAAAGAATTTCTTCCTTATATCCAGTCGATGTAAACAAAATAGCTATGGAAAGATAAAGAATAATTTTTAAAGTTATGCTCCAAACAGTGCTGAGCTCCCTGACAACAAAGCAGATGTATCAGTGACAAGTTTTCCCTCCTTTTCCTTTTCCTCAGTAGGACATTTAAATCAAATTACAAACAGAACCTGAAATAAACAAACAGATGGCCTGTTTTGGAAAGAGAAAGTGACCACAACTAACAATGAATCAATTCTGGTACAGGAAGATGACAATTCTTACAGCCAAGGAAACATTAGAATAGGGGCAAGCAGAACTGAAAAGGCATACTTGTAGACTTCTCTCCCAACAGGTACAGTGCTACTCATACAACAGGACCAAAACACACTGGAAATGCAGCATTACTTATCAGTAACAGTAGTTTCACAAAAGTAAGCTCACAACCACTTATTTAAACAAATAAAAGGTCAAAAGTTTAAGTGTATCATCATTTTTGCCAACTTGTCACCTCATTGTCAATCAGACAGGTTAACTGTCAAATAGATTCATTTAAACTGTATAGGTCAGCTTCTGTCTGCTTATTTAGCAGAAGAGTAACTGCATTCTGTAATAACAGAAAATATTGATAGAACTCAGGCAAGAGGGCACTCTTAAGTGAAAGCCTGGAGTGGGCTGCATTGAAAGATGTGAATCACTTTAAAAATGCTGGGAATCATTAAGCATTTGGTCTCTGAAGGCAAAGCTTGTTAAGTCTTAAGCTATCCCTCTTTTATCACAGGATTCAGGGATGCAGCAAAGCTAAGAGTGGGTAGACCCATCTGAAGAAAGACACTTCAAGCATGCAAAGGAGTTTTTTGTTTGACTTGACCTCTGTGCAGTTTTCCTCCATGGGGCAAGAATGGAATGATCTTCCAGGTAGACATACAAACAATTCCCCTTCTTTCAGAAATAAAACTTCAAAGCCTTACCTGCTTCCACAGAGGCTGAGCTTCTACACCTTCCCTGGTGGGATCCCCCAGGCCATTTCTGTCATTCCATTACAGTTATGCTGCTCAATCCTCCTCCTTTTCATTAATCCAAATGGAAATGGCAGCCTACTATGAAGAAAATGAATTTAGCTGATCTATGCTTAGATACTAGAAGTGGAGGACCTACACAAATAGGAATCTCAAAATATGGACTCAGTTCTGCTTGTGCGGCTAATCCACCACCTCTAGGGTGCTCTGATTTGTGACGTGACATTATGATAAGAAACACACACCATGGACTTCTGGAGCAGGAAAGAAAACGTATCTATCTTACATTTTTGTTATAGCAAAGCCCTCCAGCCAGGTCACTGACAGGCTTGATGGGTCTATTTGTCCAATGGAATGTTAAATACTTATTAATACTTTTGTTTGGATTAACTAACAATGTGATCAGTATAAGTTTCTCCTCAGCTTCACTCCATATGAACTTGTCAGATGCCACTTTTTTGGTTCCCACACTCACTTCACTGTCTACTTTCCCTTTCAAACAGCAACAAACTCTCTCCCAAGATCCAGTTGAACAAACCATGTTTGCTAGCATCACATTAATCTTGTATGTAGGTACGGTCTACTTCTTTTCTTAGTTCTTACCACCTGTCCTCCCCATGTATAAGTAAGTTCTTGGAGTTAGGAACTCTCTGCTACCTTATATTCTTCTGGAAACTTGCATGTATGACATAGCCTCAGATTTTGTAAAAAAAAAACAAACAAACCCAAACCAAAAAATAAACAAACAAATATCCAATTAAATCCACTTAGTAATGTACAATTGGGTTTGAGCAAATAAAATTGCTTGGACTATGTTCACCTGCCTAAACACATAAAATTCTCTAACTATTCTTACTATCTTTCTTTACCTATTCAATCCCTACATCCCACCCTTCTTCATTTTATTCCAAAATTCAAATACCTTTCCATTACTAAAATATTTTATTCCAAATGCACCAGCATGCAAAAGGTTCACAGGCTGTTTTTCTAAATTAGCATTCATGTCATTTTAATAACCAGTCATGAGTAAAGCAAATACTTCACTAATTCAGTTAATGTGTTGTGATACGTGTTTTAGGTTCACATTACCATCTTCTTGTACATCTGCGTTTAAGTCTTATAGTCCTTATAAATGCACCTTCACAACATTGCCTTCCACCTATTGGTACAGGTAAAAGGCACAATCTGCAACACAGCTTATTACAAAGAAAGAAATGGCCTGATAAAATCAGAAATCTAAAGAATGACTGTGCAAATGGAAGTCAGTGGAGATTTTACTTCTCAGAAATAAGTTTGTTTGAGCTTGCATCAGAGAAATACATAATAAGAACTCTGAGGAAAAGGTATGAGAATTGTCTTTATCCTAAATGAAAACTTAATGGTAGTTTTCCCTTTGGCTCCACAGGATAGTTCATTCCAAAACAGTTAACATAATTTGAAGTCTGCCAGAGGCTTTGCAGGGGTAAATCAGTAAGGCTTCACTGAAACCAAGAAAGTCACAGTTGGTAAGATCCAGCTTTATGTACCACTTGATACTGTCTTTAAGCCATTTCAGGAACTATGCCTCTGAATTTCAGAGAAGCAACAACACAGGCCAAATTCTGTTGCTGGCATTACTCTATTCTATTATTTCTCAGTCCTATTAGCAGCTAAGAATGACAGGAATTATACAATCACAATAAAAGATAGATCTCATACTGTAAGGCAGCGTAGAGGACTACATACTGACAGACAAGGAGTACTAGGAAACAATTTTATCCTGTTAATTACAGTGCACCAGTCCTTACTGTGGGCTATTCTTTTTAATTTTTTATGGACAAAAGTGGTTTAAGTTGGAATATGAAGAACAAAGGAGATCATGGAAGAAAGTATACCAGTGCTTATTATAAATTTCAACATATGGGCAAATGAAGTCAGCATGAGAAACAGTAACTTTAATCCTGATATGGAAAGTCAGATGTCAGACAAATGACAGGCATCCGTCAGCTTGTGGAGGTGGGACCCACTCATGCTCTGAATACCAGTCTTCTGTTCTTGACTGCATAATATTCAGAACTTGGCATACTTCCTCCCTTCCACACAAAGGCACTGAAGTAAAGCTGAAGGCCCTTGAAAAATGAAGCAACTTTAGTGTGTGTAATGCTGGTAGATTCTGCTTGAAGTCCTTGATTTTATTTTTACTTGCTATTTTAAATGCCAGTCTTCTGGATTTAGTCTTGAACTTGGTCAGCTTGACTAATTGGATAAAAAAAGAACAGTTTTGAAGCTCATGATTGCATGAATTATTAAAAGTGAAAGACAACCTGTCAATGCAAACTTATTTTCTATATCCACAAACCAGAAAACTTTTTGTTAGGATGACGGTGTGCTTCCATTGCAAAGCACAGTCTCTTCTCATAATCTACAGGATAGACTATCATGACCATTACACCCACCAGATACTTAAATTGTAAGGTGAATTATTACCACCTGCTCTCAAGAGGAAGGCCATACCTGCCAGATAGAACTGACAGCTGTCAATTCAACACCCCATGAAGGCCTTCTGTAAATAGACTATAAACACGCATATTCTGGCTTCTTGCTCCCATTCCATTCAAATTAATCACCTCTGTCTCCCACTCCCCACCCTGGCTGGCTTTTGAACTTAGCCTTTGCTCCTGGCCCAGTTCAGACTGCTTAATACACACCCCCATAGTATTTTTCATATTTACATACTTAATCACAGCAAATATTAACTACATTGGTTTAGCCAAAGACCTTGCTTCCCATTTGTTCAATGGGGGCAATAAATGTCCTGTCCGGAAATATTATTACCCAGAATAAGAGAGAAATAAAGCACCCTTTTTTCTAGAAAAAAAAAAAGAAAAAGTTACCTAGTTTTCCTGCTTTGGCTTTGTCACATCAAACAAAAGAAATCACACATTTCTATGTCACAGACTCCATTCTTTTGATTACCGTATTTGTATACTCATTCCATCAACAAGGGGAGACAAGATTAATAATACAATAAGTGTACATACAGGTGCACTGAATGCTCAGTACAGCCAAGTGTTTTTCCTTAAGTCAGGCTGCACCTAAACAAGAGCTAGCGTGCCCAGCTACTTCAAATAAATGAAGCAATAGCTCTTTCAATTTGAAAAGTTTGGCAACAAATCAAGTTTTACTTGTCAGTAACTGCAACCAGGTACAAATCTTATCACTCCAGTATAATTTTTTAGTAGAAACTTCAGCAACTACTACAGTGAAATACACAAAAAAATTAAAATTAAAATAAAACAATGAAAAAGGGTTATTCAAACAAATGTTAAAATGAACTATTCTTGAAAGTGTTCTGTTCCAGACATACCTGTGAGAAATCGAAGTAGAGCTAATGGAGGTACACTTCTGGGAGAAAATGCTTACTGCAGGACACTTAAAAGGCCCATAACTTAAAAAAAGTATTCAAATACACTATTTACAGTAATGCACAGAAAGTTAACCAGCCAGGATACACCCAGGAGAACACTCATTTTCTGTCTCAAAGGAGTGTTGAAATACCATGAGTTTTAAGACAGCTCCTGTAAGATCTGCCCATGTCCCCACTCACATCAACAAGCTCCAAAGATTAATGAATAAGACTCAGAAGACTTTTAACTCTGAAATTTACTTGCCTAATGCATATGAGTAAGATGCCAAGATCCTATGATTATGCTACATTTCTTCAACTGCTATGTGTATCACTGGAAAGGGAAATAGGCTTTAAAGGCTTAGAAACAAAGTTTACTTCAGGAAAACAGTAACCTAAAGGTACATTCTTTCACCTTGTAAAATTAAGCAGCAGGGGAAGGTCCTGGAAATGCTAGGTAATCTATCTAGGAATTTGGCTTAATTCTAAATCACATTGTGTGTGCATGTATGTGCACATGTGTGTGCAAAAGCCTCTGAAGGCTGCAATACATTTCATGTGTTAAATAAGCTTCAGCATTTATTTTTAACTGAAGGCTTTTAATGAAAGTATTAGGGAGCACTCAGTTCTTTAATTTGCCAACAGAATGACTAATCAGCAAGTATGTACTGGCCAGCCATGCCAAAACATGCCAGCCTTGCAACTTTGCACTAAGCAGACAGCACATGGTATCACGGGGATGATCACAGTAATCAGTGAAAATGGGAGGGTATTATAGCAGAGGTGTGAGTTTTGAGAAACAAATCTCCAGAAATTTAGGCATCGTGCATTCTGCTTGTCTTTAGGCAATTTATTTTCTAAGATGGAATACCTACAAAATTATTATATTATGAAATGTGAAGGCAAAGCAAGGCTGGTTCAGATGAGGCATCTGGGGTAAGCAGCAATGAGTGGTGGCTGATTTGATAAGAACGTTGGAGGTTGAATCTGGAAAGCTGCTCAGTCAGTTACAGTAAAGTACAACCCATCAGGACAACCTGTTGAGTGCATTGCTATTTCTGCTCAGATCTGCACATTCTCTAAGTTTAAGAACATCCTAATTTATGAAAAGTGCAAGTTCCTCTTTTATAAACAAACAAATCTAAGCATCATTCTCTTGCTGCCACTCTAATGAGGTTTTTATTTTAATCAAAGATAATTGAAATAATACTGATCCTGGTTTGTTGTAGTCTTCATCTGTAGCCAACCTGTGCTTTGCTCTATTTGAGCTCTATCAGTTGCTATCAATCCATCTAGAAGGCATGAATTACAGTTCAAAGATCTTTCAAGGCTCGTTTCTGATTGTCCTTCCAAGAATACACATCAGAAGTAACTGTCAGAGGTGCACAAAGAAATGTTTGCTCTTTTCTTCTGAGCCTCTCATGCTGCAGGAGACAAATCCACACATCCCTGTATTGGTGCATAGTGACATGACAAATGGCCTCACTTAAATTTTGAATAATCTTTCACAGTTCAGATTTGCAAAATCTAATCTCCAGAAAGAGAAATCTTGCTTGGGGATGTTTACTTCTTTCTCAGCTGTAATTATACTCACATGAATCAATTTAGCTGAATCAGGCCTGGCAAAATCTGCAGTAAGACCCACAGAATCCAAGCAATGCTGCAACAAATCCCAGACTACCAGGCCATAGTACTCATCCAAAGGCCAAATGCTATGTGAGTTCCTATTTGGGGAGGTCACTGCAAATCAGCTAAGAGCAAGGAGAACAAGCTTTTGACCTAGACTTTATAATAGAGAGCCTACATGTTACCTTAGCAATTTTAAACCAAACTTCAGCTTCAGCTTTGCCTGAAAAAGACATGCTTCACCTGGCTCAAGTTCTTTGCGTTCCTTGTATTTCAGAGTAATTTCATGCTTCTGAATGCCTCTCCAACAAGCGTCTGCTTTCCATTTGTCACTACCATCAGTGATATGTTCTAGGTTTATATAAGAATGCGCAAATCTAATAAGAGATGTCTACTGCCATAAAAGTATAATTAAAATAGAGGGAATTCTTCATTAAGAATAACCAACTCAAATACACCTTTCTTTGCAGCAAATTCATCTAGCTATAAGTGGAACACCACCACAGACAATGCCATTGTTTAGGTTTGGATAACTGAGAAACTCTTTACCTTCTTTTTTTCCCCCGTCTTCCCAAAATATCTCTGCTTTTCCCTAAGCCATTGCTGAATTTTGGCTGACAAATGCAATTGGCTGGATGCTGGTTCTTTGTACTGCCTGTAACCCCATCAGAAACCAGAAAGCTGATTATCAATTCAAGTGTCAACTTGATAATCCAGAAAACAAACAGCAAAGCCTGTTCAGCACCCTCTTTGCCCTGAGTTCATCCAAGGCACATTTTTGACAACAGAGTCAACTATCTTAGTGTTCTTAACATATTATATTTATCACATCCTGCAAATTCCCTATGTCTTTTCATTGCAATGTGTTAAGTCATAAAAATACTTTTCTCCTGTAGTTGGAGAATGGGCTTTCCCTTAATGATGAAACTGAAACTCACTTACAGGAACTGTACATAATCTAATGGACAGCTGTAATTACATTAGAATAATAAACATATGAACAACTTAACTCAGGAACACCATCAGAATAAGTCTGAGTCCTCTAAGCCTTCAATTATTCTTTATATTTTTTTTATACAAGGAATTTCATGGCCTATTAGCAGTGTAACAGATGAGTTTATGGCCATTTTAGATAAAAACTGTGAAAGGAAATAAATTTGTCAATAGAACACACAGCTTGAACTCAGAAAACCGTAATACTGAATTTGGCACAGGTGAAGGGGAATCTTAAATGGCTTATTCAGCTATGATACAGGAAGTGAAAAATAAAGGGCTAAATTAATAGTTGCTTTAAGTAGATGTCACTGATTCTTTCCTATTAATAATGCTTCTTTTACTCAGCATCTCTTCTCCCTACTACAGACAGGTTCAGTTCTTTTAGAAAGTAGAAGACTGGAGAATGAATCCTCTTCATTGGATTCATTCCTGTTTTATTGCTGCTTCTGCTTATCGCCTTGGATGAGGGGTTGTTTTTTTCTGTCAAATAGCAGAGTCACTGTGATATTGAATGAATCAGGTCAGCAAAACAGCTGTGACTGCATTAATGGTCACATTGAGGTATTCATGGAAGCAAAAAAAAGGCACAGTAAAACCATGCATTTATTTTCCAACTAGGGCTCATTAATTGATGGCACTCCTATAATACAGTTATTTATGATATGCAGTATAATCCAAATTTAGCATAGCTGCAGTCTCAACAAGCAATTAGGAAAGTTTGCAGTGGGGGTAAATGTGATTTGTGCCAAAATGAGGTATTTTTTATTTTCTGTTTTAAATAAGCCTGGTCTAAGTCAAAAGACTCCAACAGACTGCAGTGGGATCTCATACCTCTTGCCCTTATTATAACTTCAGCTTCTATTCCTCCTGTTTTTTCTTGCTTTTCTCCTTTGCCTGACAAACTTGCCCCTTTCTCTTTTTTTTCTGCTCTGCTTCTTTTCCTCCTACAAACAAAACTAACAATACATATCTTCTTGTGGATTAGACTATGCCCTTATAATGTACCAAACATGTACCTCTCAAACAACTGAGTGGATTAAAAGACAACAAGCCATTCCCATGAACATTCACCTACTCATATTGTTTGCTTTCCTTTCCATCATCTTCCCCACAGGAACATTTAAAAAATTTGCTGCAGTTTTCATTACATTTCAGATCAGAATGGATCATCAGATTGTTTGCTGCAACAGTCACCTTGCAAATTCAAATCAAATTAAGCATTACTGTCACTAGCCTAAGACACATCAAACTGTCCCAAGCTTCTTCAATGGTACAACATGGATCACAGAGCCTGTGTGGATTATCCCAGTAGAAAAATCTGATCTACTGCTTTCTGCTAAGTTTATCTGAAGACTGCTTACTCCAAAACCATGCATGATCAAATTTTAAATATGTCATCAGACAGGAATTTAAGACTCTCTGATCAGTAGAAGACAACAGCCTGTTTAACATTCCTCTTCAGTTTAGAGTTATCTTTGGATTGGGAGGAAAAAGTCTTCTTGATGCTACAGATCAACAGAAACCATTGAATAACAAGATCATGCAGAATGCTAGTGATCAGCATAAGATACAACACTGCTGCGAGAATTTGCACCTGTGTGTATATTTTAATCCTGCAAGAGTCTGCTTGGACAGAAGAGCATACAAGCAGGTACTGAATACACCAAAACTGAAATGCTGGCAGCTGTGTGCCAATGAAAACTGAGGTAAAGAATTTTAAAGTCCATTTACAGCTGTAAATTTTGTTCACAGTAAGTCATTAGCCATACCCTTTGCAAGTGTCACCGCTCACCCAGTTGCATCAATATTCTTAAGATCTTTTCTAATCAAAGTGCCACCTGCCATAGTGGTTTCAGGAAACTGTATCCCACATTAACCACTTGACAGCAGTCACTACTTGCAAGAATATAGCCACACAGGCAGTTATTTTCTACTAATCCTTACATATACAGTAATCCCAGGTACAGATTATCTACTTTTTTCTTGCTTTCTTTAGGACAATTTGTTCCTTGCATTGTACTTTCCAATGTGATGAAATGTTAATAATTTATCCTGTCAGCTTTTCTGTGATGAATTTTACATGGTTATGAGTGCATCTGGTCCTTTTGAATTTGTTTGGCCATTTCAGCCTCACTAGACAAAAGGAGAGAGTTTCAAAAATGTTAAGTACTTTCACATCATTTGGATACTCAGTACCAATAAGTAGGCTTTATTTGTTAACAGCATTCACAAAACTAATAGCTTTTACTTCTACTGACTAAAACACCCACACTGCCATCCCTGTTACCTGACTAAGCACTTCAGTTCAAATCTCATTCAAAATTACTGATTAATGCTCTTCAGTAAATTATTATTTCTGGTTAGCTCCATTACACTACTCAGCTCAAAACACAATGCCACCTTTGTCTGGGAGAAAGCCCTCTCTCTCCATACATCCATTTGCAAATGTACAAATTTCCAAACCTCTTTATTCTGATCTGAATAATAAATACAGATATTTACGGTCAAGACTCAAAGGTGGGGTTTCTTTTGCTTCATTTTTACTGTTATGCCAAACTACTATTTTAAAAGTTTCAATCTAAGTGAACAAAAAGCAGCATCCTGAATTCCTGCGCAAAAGAGATTTTAAAGCCTCAAAAAGCTTAAGGATTCACCCGTTGGCGGTAAAGCACTTCAAAAGTCACCGCGCTGACAGAAAACCTCTCTCTGACAGGCTTAACGAGCCGTTTCACATAAATTGGGCATTTAACCGGATGCGTTATGAACGTCTGAACACAGCGGAGGGCGATTTAAGAAAGAGTACAGGATGCTGTAAACGGAGACTCCATAGAAACAAACGCCCTCCGCTCAGGCACACGGTCATCCCAGCACCCTCCTACTTCCCACTGTTCTTTTCCTCAGACCTAGAAGCACCTAGGGCCGCACATCCTCTCGCCACACAACGGCAGCCACCACCTCGCCCACCTCCGCTCCCTTCTCTCGCGCTTGGGGCCCAAGCCCTTTTCCCTACGAGCTGGGAACGAAGTGAGACACCTCCTTCCCTCAGCTCAAGCCTACTGCGGCCCCAAACGGGCCATCATGAGGGGGCCCCTCAGCGGCAGCCACACCTCCCGCGCGCGGCCGAACCCTCGCGAGAGGCCGCCGCTCGCTCCCGCGTTGCCACGTTCAAAGTCGCCGGCGGCGGGGACCGGGTCGGATACGCGCGCCCGGCACAAGACAGCCCCGCCCTCCCGCGCCGCCCGCCAATCGGAGCAAACAGACGCCCCGCCTCGTTCTCGAGGCCGGGCCGCGATTGGCTGGTGGCGGGTGGGCCGGCCCGCGGTACGTTTGGTGCTGCGCTGCCGTGGCCGCTCCCGCACGCGGCGCTCAGGTGGTGGCAGCGGTTCTTGGCTCCTCGTTGCTGCAGCCGCGCCGGCTCCGCCCCGCCGTTGCCTGGCGGTGCGTGACAGGAGCTGCTATGGCCTCACGCAAGGGTTCCAGAGGCCCCGGTGGCAGCCCTAGCCCGGGCTCTAAGAGAGGTGAGCGGGGCTGCTACGCCGTATCTCGGCGAGAAGGGGCGGGGGCCCCCGTGGACCCTGAGTCGGGGGGGGCGGCCGCCGGGGTGCAGCGCGGCAGGGCGGTGTCTGGGGAGCCTTGGAGCTGGGGGAGGGGAAATGGTTGATGCCGCCCCTCACCGCGGGCAGGAGGAGCTCCCGGGCGAACCGGGAGGGTGCTGCGCCTTTTCCTGTGACCGTCCCTCCCGGCGGGCTGAGGTGCAGCCTCCTCCACCCGTCCTTTACCCCGGCCCCGAGCTCCTCCGGCCCCGCGGGAGCTGGAGAGGTGGCGATGGTTTGTCTGTCCCTTGCGTTCCCGTCGTTCCCCGCATCGGGAGTTCACGTGGAGGAGAAACTTGGACGGCCAGGCCTAAGCGGTGGGGACGCCCCTCGAAAGCTCCCCAGAATGGTTGGGCTGGCCCGGGGCGAGTCTCGACGTTTGTTGGTATCCCGGGAGAGTCCGCTCAAACCTTTTCCTCCAGAGCCCGGTGGCAGCACCGTTGTTATTCTTGTGTTGAACTTGGATGCTGGAGTATGTCCTTAGGCTGACCTGTTTAAACACAACACTGATCTGAAGTTACTAGTTTTCTTGTAGATGTAGCATCTCGGATGATGGGTTCTGTAGGTGTAGAAGAAAAGAGAATCTTAAAAAAATTGCAAGTGTGAGGTTTTTTGAGGCATCTCCCCCAAGTAAAGGACGTTTTAGGAAATCTGACTATTGATAAAATACTGTGTGTGGACAGCTTAGCTAGGGAAAACTATGTGTAGTAGCTTTTTAAAGTATAGCAGAAAGAGAAAAAAACTATATACTTCTGAAGTCTCTATGCAACCACATGCACTGCACTGAAGAAAGGAAGTGATCTTATCAGAGATTGAATATTTGCTCATTTTATGTTATTTCTTTGGGTTTGAGCTTCATATACACAGAGCTGCAGTAGTGAAATTTGGTGGTAACACTGAAATAATATCTGTTGATATCCTTTGAATATAACAGTAACATGGAGAACAGTGTCAGTTAGGAGAGGGAGTTCTTGCAAGGACATCCTAGTGATAGGACAAGGAGCAATGGCGTTGAGCTGAAAGAAAGTAGATGTAGATTATATATAAGGAAAAAATTGTTTACTGTGAGGGTGATGAGGCACTGGCACAGGTTGCCCAGAGAAGCTGTGGCTGCTCCATCGTTTGCAGCGTTCAAAGCCAATCAGACAGCTTTGAGCAGCCTGGTGTAGTAGGAGGTGTCCCTGCCCATGGATGGGTGGGGGTAGGTGCTGGAACTAGATGATCTGGAGGGCCTCTTCTAACTCAAACCATACTGTGAATCTAATGAAAGGATGAATCATACAGGCTTAGTTTACCTATCACGTGATGAATTTAAGAGAAAAAGATTTCAAATATACTTAAGCATAAAAGAGTTTAGAGATTATATTTCACTTATATTACACTATTCATAGGAAGGTGGGTTTTTTTTTTTATTTTTCATTTTTTTAAAAGTAGTTTCTGTTATTGCTGGCCTATGCTGCTGCATCTGTATTATACTTTTCTTGCTTGGACTGGAGATGCTTTGATCCTCATCTACTATTAAGCATCTAAATACAAATTTTCAATTACAATGCATTGAGAACATGCATCCCTAGTATGATTTTAACTACTGAATACTGGTGTGTTAATTTCAATAATTAATTGAAATTAATAATTAATTCAAATATCACTGTAAAGGTTTATCAACATTTGAAAAATGACTTTATCAGGAAACTGAATTTCTGACTAAGTAAAAAAGTATTCTGTTGGTTTTCATTTTAAATCTGAGTAAAATTTTACCTCTGTGTATTAAAAGATATCTGGTTTGTGTAATTGCACAGGGGATTCTGTTTGCTGTTATCGAGGAGATGATGAAGCAGTATGAGTAATGGGTTAGACACTCGCCTGAGATATAACTGCTTTACACAAATGTTTTGTTAGTATCAGCAACTCCTAGTTAGAATCCCTTGGATAGCTGTAAAAATGACAGTGTGAAGCTGATGCTGTTTTCATAGTTGCAGCTGCAGAAGGAGGTAATGGATGATTACTCGTGTGTGAATGAAGGAACAGCTAGGGGAAGAGAGTCTTTAGAGCAGCTAGTAAGTGTTCCACAGCTGAGGGAAGTGAAAATGAGATAAGGAAGTAATTTTGAGACTGCTTTTAATTGAGACTGTGAAGTATAGAAACCTGAAGTTTGAGACTGGTCCTGATAATGTTGTAGTATTCACTTTCACAGTGGCCTGGGAGAGGATGTGGCTTCTTGCCAAGGCATTGCTCATAGCTCTGAAACCACTGAGGTTGACAGCAGATCTAAAAATCTGCTTGCTGAAGACAATGCCTGCATCTGATTGTGGTCATCTGCTTTTAGGTTTCTGCATCAGAAAATGTTGACAATAATCTTACAAATAGATGAAGTCTGAGATAGATCTAACTCTACTGTATATAGGGTTTGGGTGATGGTTTGCTTTTTTTTTTTTTTTTCCAGATTCTTTGAAATGTTAGAACAGGAGCTAAATATTTTTTAGAAATAGAACTCTACCTTTTACTTTAAAAAATCATATTCTAGAAGCTGTCAAATCAGTCCTAACTAAAAATGCTCAAACTTGTATATAAGCTTTGTATTGCTTATGATGGATACTTCTTTGAAAGTGACATAGAGTTAAATAAATACTGCAATGATTATATTTGGAGTAACAGAAGTGAAAAAACAGGTCAAAATTTGACAGTTTGAGGATACTTGGAGAGGGAAACACCTTTGTTATTTACTGGAATGTTTGGTTTCTTGTCATTAGCATACAGAATCTGTTGTAAAAACTGTGGCCTCTCTAAAGGAAGAAAATCAATTTTAGATGGCTAGATGAAGTAACAGATACTTGCTGGGATATTACTCAAAGCTTCGTTAGAGAGGGACAGTTTCAGTACAGGAACAAATGCGTGTCACCTGGTCATGAGTTAACTCCCTCTAATCTCATGAGATGGGAGATTTGCAAATGTCTTGGGTATTAGCACTTTTAGAAAAGCGTTCCAGTAAGAGTGAGGATCAGCAGCCCAGCTGCTTTTGAAACACAGTGTTGTGTGTTTCAAAACCCAGGACACACAGATAGCTTACAAAGTAATCCATATTTTTTCAGCTATCCTAACCTGTAGAAGTAAGAGTACTGATGATAAGGCATCTATCATTATGTTGCTGTGTTGGTGTCTCTTATCTTACAGTATGTAAGCAAAGACTTACTAAACGTATTATCACCGATCATATAGTTGGGCAACAATTGTTGTTTGTTTTCTTTGTGTTTCTAACAAGTGGGTGAATGGTTCTCCAATAAGGTAGACACTACACAAACCACATTTCCAACACAAGGCATTGTCTGTATTTACAGACAACTGTATTTTATATTGAAAGAAAGAAAAAAAAGTCCTAGCTCTGCTATTTCTGAGGCTGTGTTGTCATGACACAGATAGAAATCAAAGAACTCTACTGTTGCTTTGATAAATTTTCTTTAATCTCTGTAGTAATGATTGAGGTCATCTTCTTGCATTCCTTACTTTTCTCTGCAAGATCCCAGATGTTTGATTTAACTTTTTCTGGTTTTAACCATGTAGCTTCCTTATATATCCAAATATAAAGGTACTGCTAAGCTTTTAACTCCTTTTACTCATCTTTTGGACCGTCTAATGTCCCTTAATCCAGACCTTTCACTAATTTCTGGCTTTTCAACTTTCTTCAAATTTGAATTATATATTTATTTTGTATACATTAAAGTTGACCAGATAATAATATTGCTTCTTTTTTTAGTTAACAGGATCAGTTCTAGATAGTTGTCTGTTAAATTGCATCAACTTTGACATTTTAGCTCATCTCAATTTTAAAGACTGCTTTCTAGTGTATTCTCTCTGAGTGAGACTCTTCTATTAGTGGGTGGTTTTCTTGTTGTTGTTTTTTTGTTTTCTTAAAGAGCAGAGAAAGTTCATTGGCTAAACAGGCTGCTCTTTTGTTGGCTCTTGGGATTGTCAAACTTTGCATCATTGTTTCCAGTGCAGGTGGGACTGCTTGTGCCTTCTCTGGTTTCTCAGCTACCCTTTTTCACAGCTGTGCTGTGGTATAACATCTCATTTTTTTATGCTGTGGATTCTATGTAAATATGGTGGTGCTCCCATCTGTCTAAAAATTCTGTCTTACCTGATTTCTGACCTGAGCTAGTGGGCTTATATTTATGCTCTTGGCTTTGCAATTGTGTAGTGTATTCTCTGATTTCTTGTGTTACAATTTATCAGTTATATCTTCCTTGATTTTAATTGTAATCCTTAGGAAGAAGGGTAATAAGGTGTTGGAGTAAGTGAGGTGTAAATTTGAGTTGCTCTGTGGGGCTTCACAAATGTTTTGACTGATTTGTCCAAGTCTAACTGCTGGTGTTTGCTGGACTAATACAGATCATTACAAATTCAGCTAGTACACTGCTCAATACTTTGATTTGTCTATTTAAAATCAGTGTTACAGTGTTTTTGTGACACATCTTTGATATTCAGGTGTATGCAGCAGAATATTGTTACTTTGTTAGAGTTGCTATAGGCTATTGCAGACAGCTGAGAAGTTCTGTATGGCTCACTGGTAGAATCTTTATATACTGTTCTAGAAATATTGCTGTGATTTCTTCACTGAGCTTATCCTATTGGCTAATTTAGTTGCTTTCAAATGGTTGAAGATCTTGAATTATTATTAGTGTCAGATATTGCTATTTTTTTAAACAGTTTGGCACAGACTGGTAAAAAACCATGTCTCTGTATCTGAAACAAGATGGATTTAATCAGGAAAGTTGATTATGATTTGTGAGACTAATGCTAGATCTGTGAATTTTAAGGGAATCTAAGTGCAAAACCGTGAAGTGCAGGCAGCCACCTGTTTGTGATTTGTCTGTCTGCCTTGCATCTTGCTCAAGATGGCAGTTCTGGAAAACATGTTAACGTATTGTAAAATAATCTGCCAAATTAAGCAGCAGTAGTGACAGTAACGATCCAAACATCTGTAATTTACATGGTATGCTGCTGCAGTGTCATCATTGAAATTACTGGTTCTCCTGTACAAAAATTGAGGCAGTACCATTTCAAATAAGTAAGTTTTCTTATCTCTGACTAGATGAAAGTGATGTAGGTAACATTCTTAAAACTGTAAACACATGTATTCCCCTGTATACATGAGCAGATTTGCATTGGAATAGTGAGTCCTTGATAAACCTCTTCATTCATCTAGAACTAGAGTTAAATGACTTCCATATTGCTTGGTTATTTGTTCTCTTTGATTTTGTATTATTTTTTTGTATTATTTTGTGTTTTAAGATTGATATCGAAGTATAGCAAGAATGACATAAAACCAAAATGAGCCTGAACCTTACCCCTCTATCAGTACATTCTCTTCTTGGGAATTCTGGAGTGATGGTAGATGCTTCTAGAGATGCTCATGCTCGATAAAGACATCAAGGAAAGTTCTCCTGTTCCTTTTGATCTAATGTGGTCTTAAATCCTGGGTCTCCTCTGTTGTCTAATATATCTTACCTGCATGCAAGAGGTCACTGTGGGCTAAAAGGTATTGTTACTCATGGTGCTTCAATATGGAGGAGCCTTATACTTGACATCTGCAAGGATGTTTGTGTTCATATATTTTTTTTTAAGTATTTCATCAAGAGTTTAAATGTTATGCAAGGGAAGTAACCTTTTCAATTGTCTTTGGAGGATAGGACTTGTTTAAAATGCTAGGAGGAGAACCTAAAGTACTAAAGTAATCTCAGGGAGACAGATTTTGGCAATTACTCTGAGAATGTATGTGAAAATTCCCCATCTGAGCTAGACTAGGTTCAGACTCCAGGGATGTATATTAGATTGGGGAATTAAGGTGCTAAATTTTTTTACAGTTCAATGCTATATGTCTGCATTCAACTTAATCCAGTCAGAGGTTGCTCTGCAGTCTTCCTTTTTTTCAATTCCCCTTCTCTGTACCTGAATTAGTAGTTGTGAAGTTCATAAGTGAACCACACAGGGAACTGACAACCTGAAAGCTAACTCTCCTTTTTCCTCCAGACTGGCTCAGCACACAGCTTTATGGAAAACCATTTAGGTAGAAGGGAAGAGATGATAATGGGTGGCTGGGCATTGTGGCAAGGTAAGGTTGAATCTGGAGTTTTACGTTTGATCCTCTCATGGAGCCGTAGTGTGAACACAGAAGGTGAATGGTTTGGTTGGATATGCTAATGTAATGGCTGGACATGTAAGGACTTCAGTAAAGACAGCAAACTTCACCAGGAGTAGAAGATTTTTTCTAATTAGAGTGCATAAGGAGATAAGATTCCAGCACTGGTGTTTCTTTAAACTCAAACCCCTTTTAGCAATCACCTGTCTAGAAACCAAACATTTTCAGCTGGACATTTCTGAATCACTTTAAAACATGTAATAACTGTTCTTGTGCTAATTCTTATGTTGAATTCTTCATTATAGAGAACTTGAGCAGAGGAGTTCTGATTTACTTCAAGTGGTTCTTTCCTGATGAAGAGCAGAAACTGGTAATTTGTGTGAATAGCCTGCAGCAACCTTTTTTCCTAACTGCATCCTACGGGCTAGCTCTTTGCATGGAAATGTTTTGAGCTATGCTTTGAAGTGGAAACTATAACTCTGTTATGTGTCTTTAAACACATTGGAAATAAGTATGCAGATAAGCATATACTGAGTTTGAACAGACTGTGTGGTTCAGCTTTGTTTGAACTTTTTAAAAGAAACAAATTTTAGTCTCCTTCATGTGGAGTTGCACTGTTATTATGCATGTACTTACCCAGTGTAACAAGTGCTTCCAAGTAGTTTGTTTGAAGATTTTTGTTATAAAGTATTTAATAGCTAGAGGCTTTGTAACTATTGCATAGCAGTTTTTTTGTTTCACATTTTTATTTCCTGAGGCTCTATTGAATGACAATTAATTACTAATGTCACAAATCTCACTTTTTACACCAGTGTTTTTTTTTTTTTTTTTTATTTTTGGTTT